>CAMTDV010000026.1:57552442-57850383 GCA_947069175.1 Scalesia atractyloides
TGTACCGATCCATGATTGGTTCATTGATGTACTTAACTGCGAGTCGGTCAGACACTGTGTTTGATGTCTACCAATGTGCCAGATATCAGGCTAATCCTAAACTTTCTCATCTCTCAGCCGTTAAACGAATCTTTAGATACCTCAAGGGAGCTCCAAAATTTGGACCCTAGTATCCTAGAGATTCGAACTTTGATTTGTTTGCTTTTTCTGATAGTAACCTTGGAAGGACGGACAGGGATATAAAGTCCACATCGGTTGGATGCCAATACTTGGGAGATATGCTTATTTCATGGCAGTGCAAGAAGCAACAAACGGTGTCTCTTTCAACCACAGAAGCAGAATATGTTGCAGCATCTGCATGCTGCTCCCAGGTTATTTGGATGTAACATCAGCTCGAGGATTACGGTTTGACTTATCTTAACACTACTATCTACTGTGATAACGATGCTGCTGTCCAAATCATTAGCACTCCAAAACCAACCTCAATGATATCCAAGTTCACTTTATTCGAGATTGCTACGACAAACTTGAGCAGACCCACACTGATGCTAATACAGCGGATCTTTTTACAAAACCTGTCAGCAACTCGAGATTCAAGGTGCTTGTATACCTTTTAAAAAT
This sequence comes from Scalesia atractyloides, assembly GCA_947069175.1. Classification (NCBI taxonomy): domain Eukaryota; kingdom Viridiplantae; phylum Streptophyta; class Magnoliopsida; order Asterales; family Asteraceae; genus Scalesia; species Scalesia atractyloides. Next base: position 57,553,064 of record CAMTDV010000026.1, read on the forward strand.
GATGTGTTACACTGACTAAGCAACCAAAAAATCCGAGTTCATATATGTAAATAGTTATCAACAAAATAACTAAATTTGCGCATAAAGTGTTCCACTTTTTCACAAATTTAGGGGGAGAAATATTTGTTGTTTTGGGAAGTGAAATAAATTTCCGTACTAAGAATTTGTTTAACACATGTAAGGTATTGATGCTGAAAAGGCGAGGATCCTCTGCAATGTGTTGATAGGCTTATCGCTCAAAGGGCAAAAAGATACCAAGTGACAAAATTCCGACAAGCTATACATCTCGTGGGTAACATATCATCGGCGTATGATTTCATGGTCTTAAATCATGTGTTGATAGATAGCCAACGTCTAAAGTTCTGGGTCGGTATACTGACGAGTCATCCGGGATATCAGGGCTGCCCTTCTATTGCATCTGGATATATGCAAACCTAGGCACAGTCAGGATATCCTCAAAAGAGCCAAAAATGAAGGCCAAAATCTTAAAAGATAGGAAATCTCATCATGAGAAAATTCCACGGACTTAATAGTCAAAATACCATATAAGGTATTAAGCCTAACCCTCGTCTGATGTTGTTTGGTCACTTCGCAGTACATTGTACTGACCTGCTCACCAACAAGTCGGACGTTGTAAAATGAAAGGATAATCTCGGTATATTCACTTGTTACGATGAACTGTTGTGCTTACCTTGAACGAGGGGGTATGCATTGATATGGGACACATGGATGTTATCGCAAACTTACATGATAAAGTCGCAAGGTTGAAAGTTGAAGATTGACGCGATAAGTTTAGGCAGACAAATATATCGGCAATCGCACGGACCTGTCTGACAAAGCTCATGCCGAAAAATGTTCATTAATTGGTTCAAAATTGGTTTGATCCCATCGAAACTCTCCCTTTATCTCTTTAATTATTTTGTTTTGCTATTTTATCATTTTTATAAAATTGGTTGCTCGGTTGGTTGGATCGCGAATTTTGACAAAAGGTGTTACTGTTCAGAACTGGTAAGAATGTGGGGCCCAAAAGATTAAAATATTGCTGAAAAGGTACTACTTCGAACGGGCCCACTCGTCTCAGATGGACCGTCATTTCTATCTCGAATGGGCCCAACTATTAGAGTACTGATCCGAGATGGGCCAGGCCCAATTCGAATCATTATAATCCAATTTTGAGGTAATTCAAGTCATTTCAAACTCTCTCTCAACTCGAACGTATCTCGGACCTATTAACTCGAACTCATAGGTTAGTTTTCCCTTGCATCTCAGATAAGTCTCAAATGAACTTTGAAGCATCTCGGATACACCCCGAATGTATATCCTAGCATCTCGGATGGAACATCTTGCATCTCGGATAAACATCCGAGATGCAAGATCATCTCGAATGACTGGCAAGGGGTCATTAAGTTGAACCCTTGTCATCCGAGACATCTTGACCCGGTTCATCCGAGCCTTGTTGATCTAGTCATCCTAAAGTGTTTGAGCGGTTCAGTTTAAACCTTTTGTGGTTCAAAACTGTTTTGAACCCCTAATTCAACCCCTGACCTTCCTTACTTGAACTATTTGACTTGTTGGCTATTTGAACTGTCTGATTTAATATCAAACGGTCAAAAGGGTTCAATTAAGTTAATTTTTGCGATAAATTTTGACGTTTTGTTTAAGTGCAGAAAATGATGGAGAAAAGAAAGCTTGAGGTCAAGGCATTTCACAATCAAGCCTTCTACCTGTCTAATCCACCAGCTGATTATTACCAGTTGTTCAACTCTTTGATAGTTGGACTGAACTCTTGCCGACTCACCCATGCACTAAAGGCGAAGCTAGTGATCGACAAAGATATGATTCAAGACTTCTGGACAAATGCCGAAGTAAGAAGGGGTGGAGCTTCTATTGAATCAGTAATCTAAAAAAGAGAGATTGTTATATCAGAAGCGGATGTACGGAAAGCATTAGAGACTAGAGATCAAGATCGTCATCCAGCCAGATTTGATAGAGACATTGTACTCAAGGCGTTGAGGCGAATGAGTTACGAAGGCGCTTATCCTACAGTCCTAAAGAAGATGTTTCCGCCTTATTGGAGATGCTTAGTTCATATCTTTCTACAATGCATTTCAGAGAACAAGAGCAGATTAGATCAACTCAACCAAACACAAACAGCTGCAGTGGTAGCCCTGTAAACGATTGGGATTACAACTTCTCTGCATACATTTTTGACAACATGAAGAGCATGCTTGAGAATCCTAAGAAGAAGGTCTTTTGGCTTCACCCAAGATTCGTTCAAATGATCCTTGACAACAAACATCCAAACCTAGTGAAGAGCGATAATTTTCTGAATCTAAAGTCGATGGGTCCTAGTAAAATTAAAATAATAATATTATTAATAAACAAAATATAAATAATAAAAATAAAACAGAAAAATAACAAAAGGTGTGGACCGCGGGTATCGAACCCGGGTCTCCACCCAAATCAAACACCCAACACACCACTACGCCACTCACCCATAATTGATGTATCTTCAAACCAAATACCATTTATATCTTTGTTCTTTAGATCTGGATTCACAAGAGGGCTGTAACAGCCGCGCATAATCTCCGGTAATCATCAATTTCCGTTTCTTCTTTGCATTTAAGCACTGAAATTGTTTTCCTAATCGCTTATGAGACTCAATCAACGAGTCAACGACATTCAAACCGGTCCCATAATCATTTCGGCCATTAACCCTTGATTGAAACCGAATCATTGAAATCTTACTACTGCCTCCCCCTCTATAAATAAAGGTTTCAGAAAACCCAATTTGATCACGCACATATTCACTCTATCTCTCTGCTCTCAAATTTGCACTTCGCTGGAAAAACTGCTCGTCGCCGGAACTTCACTGGAGAAATCAAAGCCGTCTCCTGTTCGGTATAAACACCCTTGAATCCTTTTCTTTTTATTTATTTTTTATTATCAGTAGTAATAAATCAATTAATCCAATAAAGGCTATCGGATTAACAATCGGGTATGTCAACTGTTTATATGAAATGAAGAAGATGAAGTTGGATATGTGTATAAATAAAATTAAAATCGGTAAATATACCGGGATAGACACACAGTCCAGTGGTGGACTGTGTGTATTTGAAATACATGGTTCCGGGTTCGAGTCTCACACACGTTTCCGAAATCATTATATAACCCAAACCTTTTTAACTAACATATAAAACAGTCCAGATAGTGTATAAATTTAGTTAAAATCTCATATCCTTCTGGTTAGTCACACAGCCCAATTGGTCGGGCTGTGTGCAACACGAAGCTTAGGTCACCCGTTCGAGTCCGGTCGGTTACACGATTTAGAAATAATCAAACCTTTTTAATAAAAATTAAATATACTTAACTGTAGTAAGTGTGTATATATATAATTAAAATCGGATATATTTCGGGTTAGACACGTAGCTGAGTTGGTAGAGCTGCGTGCACATAAACGGGAGGTCCCGAGTTCGATCCTCACACGCTGCCAAAAACCGCTCGGTTCGACCCGTAAAGGAGTATATATTTTTTAAATTAAACTTTTGTTTATTTTTCTCCAAAAACTATAAAATATATAATTAAATAATTCCTTTTAAGCATAAAAACTAGTAACAAAACAATAAAATTACCTGAAAAGTCTAATAAAATTTATTAAATAAAAATACTAGTTTTATGTAAAAGAAATATATTTACCGAATTATACGTGAATATTTAGGTTAGTTTTTCTCGTCGGTTGGTATCTTTAAATCGTGCACGCTGATCATCAAATCAAAAACGCACCCACTGTGAGTGAATTCCTACAAACTTCCCCATTTTATTCATGTTTTTGAGTGTATCATGTGTCGTTTCATTTATATTACTTATTCAACACTCGTGCTATTACCATTATATGAACTAACGTGCTATGTGATATTTTTTATTGTTATTTGTGGTTATACTTTCTTATTTCCGTCAAGCTCTCACATTAGGCCCATTTGTTCCCCGTTACATACGGGTAGAGTGTCGTGTTGCCTAATTAGATCAGCTCCATTTGATTGGGCCTTGATCTCACAGCACATCGCCTATCGTGCTCACATGTACATTGCTAGATGATTGTGTGGTTTGTGGTTAGATTACATATACGTTGCTCATATTTGGTTTACGCACATTTCAATAAATTAATAATCATATCAATTCTTTCTAATGTATAAACGGGATTCGCTCGTCAACTTTTGTTGACCCAAATCTCTTTTTTTACACATGATACAGGTGATCTGGTTGAAGCAAGGAACACGTAGGACTTGGGCCTTAGAAGAAAAAATAAAGCATTACTTGAATGTCTTGTTTAGAACATTATGTGTTTGTATGGATTATGTGTTGGTTGGAATAATTCTTTTAATTTGGAATAATATATATGACTTTTATAATAGTAAATGTCATGAGCTTTGATGAAAACCCAATCATGCCCCGACTACCATATCCGTTGCGGGTAAGGGTGTGACAGATTGGTATCAGAGCTTTTGACTATAGGGATATAGGATAGGTTATTAGACACTTAGAGCCTATAGTATAGTCAATTAGAATTTAATTGCTTACGTGTTAAGTTGGTTACATGCAAACTCATGATATTTACTTGTTTTACATTTCTCTGACACACAAATACATGCAAGAACTCCCACTACTGTATGATTTTGTGTGATATTTAATGTGATGTACATATTGTCAACATAACATGCTTACATATATACACATCACGCACGTATCAATTCTCACATATTTAAACATTTTTATGCTTCTCTTCTCAAAATTTTGTGATGTTTTTATTTTTAAATCTCATAAAAGTGAGTTCTACGACGGACATGTAGTAACTGGAAGGGTATAAGTACCGGTAGGCGAAACGTCCTGTCTTGGATTGACATTTGTATAAATCAAATATAACGGACCAGTTTGCCTACCTAGGGACTAACGATGAGAGTACGAAGGACCTATTAGGCCAAAGCATGCCACACCAAACGCCGTGTGAACTAACCCCACTTTGAGTTGTCACTATGTCTACACCAGGACACCTTCCGACGTTATACCTCGCAATCATGTTTTACGATTTTCGTTCGGGTGGTGCAAGTGTAAACAGGCCAAAACCAAGGTGAACCCCTACAAAGCCCGGTAGTCATGGGGGCCCACATGACTACCTAGGCCAAGTATGGGGGACATATGGGGGCCCAAACATGAGCAAGGCCCAAGACATCCTAAGGCCCAAGACATTCTATGGATGTAGTGAATTTATTTTTCTCATTTGTTTTGTGGATGTGAATTCCTAAATGCAACACATGACACCTATATGCCAAACTCATAATCTCGTTACGTATTTCTTGTAGGTGTCTTCTAGGCACTCTCGTGGAGGTAGGAGATAAGGAAGATCCAGTGAGCGCATGGCTGCCCAAATAGCCCAACAAATGGCCGCCGTAATTCCTGATATTACAATTCAAGTCCAACAAGCTCTCGCCGCCAATCCAGTCAACACAATCAACCAAGAGGGTCAAAATGCTGCCAACCCTCCCACAAACACCACCAAGTGCACCTACAAGAACTTCAACTCATGTAACACTCCAAAGTACGAAGGTATTGAAGGGGTCACTGCTCTCCTTTGATGGTTTGAAGAGATGGAGAGTACCTTCCTCAACTATGATTGTCCCAATGACCGTAAGGTTCATTATGCTACTGGTCGTCTGTATGGGGTAGCACTCACGTGGTGGAATGCTGAAAAGGGCAGACGAGGCACCGTAGCCGCGGTAGCCCTAACTTTGGAACAACTTCGAGAGCTCATGACTAGACGCTTCTGTCCAAGAAGCGAAATTAAAAAGCTGGAAGATGAGTTCTATTTCTTGAAACAGAAAGAGGGAGACCATATAACCTACAAAAAAGGTTTCTCGATTTGAATCAAATGGTTCCCAATTTGTTCACTCCTCTTTACCGTTTGATCGAGCACTACATTCTGGGTCTTCCTTCGAAGATTCAGGACTCTTTGGTGAGTACTACGCCTGCAACTCTGGAGGCAGCAATGGAGCTAGCTACTGAGCTCACCGAAAATCACATCAGGAATGCGGATTTCAAAGACAAGAAGAAACATAAAACACCAACTGAAACCCCTAACCCAACACAAGCTGGATCCTCTTCTCGATTCGCTGGCATGAGAAAACGAAATGGGAAGAATTTTGCCGTCACTCAAATAAACCAGCCAACTCAACACAATCAACCTATTGTCGCCGCTCCAATCACCCAAGTTGCTCATCCTACTGCTCCATTCAAGAAACAGTATACAGGACCTCACCCAAAATGCAATCGATGTCAATACCACCACCCTCTTGAGAACCCATGTCTTCACTACACAAGTTGTGGCCGTGCAGGTCATACAATCCAAACCTGCCGCTCCCTTCAAGTACCAGCCCCCAACCAACCTCAAGCCTGACCAAACAATCAAGTGGTGGGCCAAGCTCCCTACCAACAACCTCTACTACTACCACCTGCTCAACCAATGGCCCAACCCTTTTACCAACCCAACTACCCTATGATGCCACCCGTCAGAGCTTGTTTCAATTGCGGTGATCCAACCCATTTCCGTAACACCTGTCCACGTGTAGTAAACATCATCAATGCACAAGCATAAGCTAATCCGGTGAACCAAGCCAACCAAGCCAATCCGCCAGCAAGAGGTAGAGCCTTTAATATCAACGCCAATCAAGTGAGGGCGGATAACAACGTAGTCACGGTATGTTTCTTATTAATGGTAGTTATGCATCTATTCTCTTTGACACTGGCACGGATAAGAGTTTTTTGTCCTTAGAGTTTGAATCCATTCTTGGTTTACCTCGCGTTAGTCTAGCCAAATCATTTACAGTGGAAGTAGCAGATGGTGAACCTATTACGTTAGACTCTATCATTCGCGAATGTACTCTTACTCTCAATGATCATGATTTTTCAATCGATCTTATTCCTATGAAATTGGGTAGCTTCGACGTCATCATTAGTATAGATTGGCTTAGACAGCATCACGCTGAAGTCGTTTGTTATGAAAAATTTGTTCGAATTCCTCTCGCCGATGGTCAAACTCTTCGTATTTTTGGTGAAACCCCATCCAAAGGACTCAATTTGATGTCGTGTCTTCAAGTATACGTTATGAATTCAAGTATATGTAAAACGGGTTCTAAAACCCACTCCGTTTTGTAATTCAAGTATACGTTATGATGTTTCGTTACGCATTTATGTTAAGCATTTAAAATTTTTTATATTATTAGTATTAAATAAATAATATTAATAATAATAAAGTTAAAATAATAAGAATATTAATAAACAAAATGTAAATAATAAAAGTAAAACAGAAAAATAACAAAGGTGCGGACCGCAAGTATATAAACCCGGGTCTCCACCCAACACACCACTACGCCACTCACCCATAATTGATGTATCTCCAAACCGAATACCATTTATATCTTTGTTCTTTAGATCCGGATTCAAAAGAGGGCTGTAACAGCCACGCATAATCTCCGGTAGTCATCAATTTCCGTCTCTTCTTTGCATTTAAGCATTGAAACTGTTTTCCTAATCGGTTATGAGACTCAATCAACGAGCCAACGACATTCAAACCAGTCGCATAATCAATTCGGCCATTAACCCTTGATTGAAACCGAATCATTGAAATGCTACTACTGCCTCCCCCTCTATAAATAAAGGTTTCAGAAAACCCAATTTGATCACGCACATACTCACTCTATCTCTCTACTCTCAAATTTGCACTTCGCCGGAAAAACTACTCGTCACCGGAACTTCACCGGAGAAATCAAAGCCATCTCCTATTCGGTATAAACACCCTTGAATCCTTTTCTTTTTATTTATTTTTTTATTATCAGTAGTAGTAAATCAATTAATCCAATAAGGGTTATCGGATTAACAATCGGGTATGTCAAACTGTTTATATGAAATGAAGAAGATGAAGTTGGATATGTGTATAAATAAAATTAAAATCGGTAAATATACCGGGTTAGATACGCAGTTCAATGGTGGACTGTGTGCATTTGAAATACATGGTTCCAGTTCGAGCTTCACACACGTTTCCGAATTCCTTATATAACCCAAACCTTTTTAACTAATATATAAAACAGTCCTGGTAGTGTATAAATTTAATAAAAATCTCATATCCTTCGGGTTAGTCACGCATACCAATTGGTCGGGCTATGTGCAACACGAAGCATAGGTTACGCGTTTGAGTCCAGTCTGTTACACGGTTCAGAAATAATCAAACCTTTTTAATTAAAATTAAATATATTTATCCGTAGTAAGTGTATATATATAATTAAAATCGGATATATTTCGGGTTAGACTCGTAGCTCAATTGGTAGAGCTGCGTGCATGTAAACGGGAGGTCCCGAGTTCGACCCTCGCACGCTGCCAAAAACCGCCCGGTTTGACCCGTAAAGGAGTATATTTTTTTTAAATTAAACTTTTGTTTATTTTCTCCAAAAACTATAAAAATAGATAATTAAATAATTCCTTTTTAAGCATAAAAACTAGTAACAAATACAATAAAATTACCTAAAAAGTCTAATAAAATTTATTAAATAAAAATACTAATATTAAGTAAAAGATATATATTTACCAAATTATTACGTGAATATTTAGGTTATTTTTTCTTGTCGGTTGGTATGTTTAAATCGTGCGCGCTCATCATCAAATAAAAAACGCACCCACTGTGAGTGAATTCCTACAAACTTCCCCATTTTATTCATGTTTTGGGGTGTATCATGTGTCCTTTCATTTATATTACTTATTCAACACTCGTGCTATTACCATTATATGAACTAACGTGCTATGTGATATTTTGTTTATTGTTATTTGTGGTTATACTTTCTCATTTCAGTCAAGCTCTTACATTAGGCCTATCTGTTCCCCGTTACATACCGGTAGAGCGTCGTGTTGCCTAATTAGATCGGCTCCGTTTGATTGAGCCTTGATCTCACAACACATCGCTTATCGTGCTCACATGTACATTGCTAGATGATTATGTGGTTTGTGGTTAGATTACATATACGTTGCTCATATTTGGTTTACACACATTTTAGTAAATTAATAATCATATCATTTCTTTCTCATGTTTAAACGGGGTTCACTCGCCAACTTTTGTTGACCCAAATCTCTATTTTTACACATGATACAGGTGATCAGGTTGAAGCAAGGAACATGTACTACTTTGGCCCTTAGAAGAAAACAAAGCGTTACTTGAATGTCTTGTTTAGAACATTTTGTGTTTGTATGGATATGTTGGTTGGAATAATTCTTTTAATTTGAAATAATATATATGAAACTTTTATAATAGTAAATGTGATGAGCTTTGATGAAAACCCGATCATGCCTCGACTACCATATCCGCTGCGGGTCAGGGTGTAACAGCCTGTTAATGTGATGATTGCTGAAGAACATGATGTTCAGATTGTCGGTGGACCATACAGACTAGAACCAAAAGTTGAAGATCTCGTTTTAGACAAAGATAAAGATGAAGAGACAGGTCATGTTGAAATTGAGAAAGTTGAGGAAACGGTCAAAGAATTGAATGTGATATCCGTAGAGAATCTTGTTGCCCTTCTAGCATCACTTCAGGGCAATTCTGGGATCCCTCCTCCCAAAATCGTTCCCTTTGAAGAAGCGCTGGCCAAAGATGATCCTATTCAAGAACAAGAATCAAGAAAGAAACAGAAAATAGAAGCCCCTGTTAACCCAAAGCCTATAAGCCCAAGTATATTTCCTGAACCAATAGTGCAAGATGACTTAATCACAGATAAGCAAGAAACCTCAAGTGGAGCCCATTTTGAAGCAGGAAGTTTTGGTGGTGGTAATTTTGAGCATGACAAAACTGCATTGAGAATAGCTGCCGAAAAGATGAAGTTTATTGAGCAGTCCGACAGTAATGATGATGAAGTGGTGGATGTTGGAGAACTACAAAGAAGAGTGGTGCTTTTGGAACAAGATAATGAATTAAAGAACGCTCAGATAGCATCCTTGCAAAATCAAACTACCATCAGAGATCGAGCTATCGAACAACTTCAAGGCAACGTAAGCCTATTGATGGCATAAATTTATGAAATGAAAGCTATGTTGCAGAAGAAGTTTGGCAGTGAATTTGCATACAAAGATCACGACCCTCAAAACATTTCACATCATGAGCGTACAGTAGAAGAGAAAGCTGCAGCAGATGCAGAGCATGAGGCAAGCTTGAATGCTTATCTAGCAGCTGAACATACAAAGAAGAGAAAGCAGCCACAAAGAAGAATACAAGCAACAAAAGAATGCTCGTTGTGAAAAACCAAGATCTTAATCCCCTCGATGAAAACTTCCAGTCGAAAGATCCACCAGAGTGTCTGATCGTTGTGTGATGGAGCTAGGATCGAGTCACTACAACAAGGTCGGAAATAAATCGGAAGTCAAATGTTGGAGATATGATCACGACAGGCAGTTGTGGACAGTGACAAGGGATAGTGGCCACAGGGAGTATTATGCCAAGCAGTCGCAGTTTGAGTCTTGGACCAAGCTCGATCTGAAAAGCCTGTTGCGCGCTCACTACTCTGATTTTGATCCTAATCAGCACGGCCCAGGCTATGCATTTCACTCAAAGCTTGAATATGAAGTAAAGCATGATTTCCCAAACATGAAGACTGCTGAGACGTATCTTAAGAAGAATCCAGGAATCCGTGACCCTCACACTCACAAGCGCATGTAATCAGTTATTTGGCCACCAACAGACAAAGAAAAGGTCATTCCTGCCGCTCCAAAATTTCCTAAGGGTGTGCTAAAGAACTTTTGTTATTGGGCTTACGATCCAAGGATGGCAGAGGCAGTAATTATGACAAAAGAGAAGGCATTCCGATTAGCAGACACTCTGGATTTAATAAGTTTTCATGAGGAAGATATCTTGATCTTGGGTCAGCATCAGATTCAAACAAATGACAAATACGAAGCATGCGCGAAGTCATGGACCGGTGTAGTGGCAACTATAATTCAGAACAAACTGTATGTGAGTGCAACACCATTATTCGGAGGTAGCAAAGCTGGCAGATCATGAACCAGAAAGCCAAACTAATAAAGTAAACCTAGGGGGAGATTGTTAGACATTCTAAGGTTTATGTATTAGTTACAATAGTGATGTGGGCTATCTTGTTGTAATGGGCTTGGGGGTAGCATTTGGGCCTAAGGGCTTTAGGGTAATGGAGCACTAACCCTCTAGTATAAATAGATAATGTTTTTTTAGGGTTAGGGCTCCTTGGTGGTTTTTGCTCTCACTTGTATTAGACAAACTTTGATTTGTATGCAAGTTGAATCTTTCTATTTTTCATCTTATTTCTTATATTAGCTTGTTTGTGTGATTCTGCCACCATTCAAGCTACGTGTGATATCGTGAGATCCATTCACCGGGACTTACATATATATAATATACACACATTATGTTTATTCGTTTAAGCATAATGTGTACGAACTAGGCGAGCGACATTTGCGACCATAAAATGCCTCAAAACGTGTCATTTGAATACTAGAGTGAAACTGTTAGTCTACGAGAACTCGACCAAAGGTAAATGTACTTCTCGATTGCCACCAAAATCGATTACGCACGAACGAAACATGTAGTCGAGAGTTTGGATAGTACATTTGGGTTGCCCATCTGATTGGGGATGAAAAGCCGTATTGACATTAAGTTAAGTACCATTGTGGTTTGAAATGTTTGCCAAAGACAGGATGTGAAACGACCATTGTGATCCGAAATGATGTCGATGGGAATACCGTGTGAAAAAAATTTAAATGGTGTAGATACGAGCTAATTTCTCTACTCGATAATCTCCCCGAATGGGGAGGAAGTATGCGCATTTGAAGCGATCAATGATCACCCAGATGTCATCCTGACCGGATGATGTTCGAGAGAGTTTGGCTATAAAGTCTATCGCAATACTCTCTTATTTCCTGTCACACACCCCGACCCACGGCGGATATGGTACCGAGCATTATGATTGTCCATAGCTCATGACACTATTATAAGTTTAATATTTAAAAGCATCAAATTTAAATTGTCAAACATAATCATAGAATGTGTTCATCAAAACTCATACAATATACAAAAGATAAATAATCATGTATAAATATCCCATTTATTACTAAGGCACATCCTATGTCTCTTCAACTTCAATTCCTTTCAAAGTCATTTACCTGTATCATGCATAAAAAGGTTTTGGGTCAACAAAATGTTGTTGAATAAATACAGAGTTGGATCTGATTTCCTACAGAAATGAAGACCATGCAGGGTGGAAGCTTGAAAGAAAAAGCACATCCGGTGCGTGTCAACTGTTGGGAGAGAAAGTGGTTTGTTGGGCAAGAAAGAAACAAAACTATGTTTCAAAATCAACAACAGAGGTAGAACATGTAGCAGCAGCAAGTTGTTGTTTATAACTTTAGTGGATGCAAACTCAGCTAAGAGATTATGGAGTTGATCAAGACACCAATACTATGTGATTCGAATAGTGTAAACAACCATTACTTCAAATCTACTTCATCATTCAAGACACATTGATGTCTTCAAATATAACTTTATAAAGTATCATATTGAAAATGAGTTGTTGAAATATATTTTGTATCAACCAATTAAGAAATTGTAAAGATTTTTACAAAACCTTTGGATGAAAAATGTCATAACCTTCTAATCAACAAACTGAGAATGATCAACATGGAGAGTGATCAGACCCCTGATGATTTCTGATGAATCGGATAAAAATATCTAATGAATTTGAGCAAAAGATTGATTATTAGAAATTTGATGACTCACAAATCTGATAAATTTAATGCATGCATATAACTACGTAAAATTCTAGTTTGTATATACACATATAAGTATGTATTTTCCTTTTGTTTCATATTTTGTTTATTTTAATCCTTCCATTCTTTCCCTAATAATTAGCTTTTTCTCTTTATTCTTACGTATTATGTTTATTTCTGAAATATTCGTTTAATATACTTGTGTTTCATTTTGATCCGTGATTATCGGTCCAAACGCGAAAATTGTCCATAAACTTTTAAACACTTCAATTTATTCATGTCACTTATTAAAATGTTACATCAACATAACAACTTGCTATTAATCCAAACATAATTCAAGAGTAAAAATACATAGAAATCTTATTTATAATTTAAGGCAATCCTACATGTCTTCCATTCATACATCATCAAATACGTTTATAATTTTATTTTTGATCAGTTGGCTGACCGATTTCCCACGACAATGGGTAAGTAGGTATCGCCATTATTCAATCTCGCACCTCGAGACTTGAGACTAGTCTCGGTCTTCAAGGTTTGAGACTCACACATGCATTGGTTATTTTATCTATGGTTTATTGTTTATTGCTTATTGTTTGTGACTGTGCAATTAATCCATGAGTTGCAGGTTTATTTTCCAAATAAATTATTTTATATCAACTTAGATTTACTCACCAACTACATTTAGTTGACCGAAATATTTTACATATGGTACAGTGATTTAGGATTAAAATATCCTTTCATCAAACTTATAAAAATGCCACATAATCTCTATAATTCTTCTTAGATTACTTAGACCAAATCCACTTTTTAATGCATCTTATAATCTATCAAGGCCGGACCCAAGGTCAAATCTAAGTAATGGTCTAGGGCCTCCAAAATATAGGGTCTCAAATTTTTATAAAATCATTACATGGAATGTGTGTATTACAATATTAGGCTCACATGAACAAAACAAAAACTATATTTATTATAAAGCCTAACTGAAGAATCAATTTTAAAATAAAAGAGGCTCAATTCAACCTCCAAGCAATATGCAATTCGTATTTAATTTAGTCCGGCATCATCATTCTCACTAACTGTAATGTCGCACATACTCATTCCGCTGAATGCCGATTGGGAAGAAATTCGAGGTGAAATTAGGAAAAATTAGTGGTGTCTCAAGTATAAGGTAAGTTGGTTAACGACTATTTTTTATATTGATCTCTATATATTCCGATTCATTCAATCAGTATTTGCATTAAATCCCTAATTGATACTCTGAATGTTTGAATTTTAATATTGTGTTTGTGCTTGGTATTTGTAAGGCAAAAGCAGAACCAATATTTTATTTATACCAATTCAAAGGAGTCTCACTTTCATAGTTAGCTTAGGACCTTCAAAAACATTAGACCGACACGTAATCTATAAACAAAATTTAAGAAACCTGATGATCAAATGCAAGCATATAATCGTACTTTTATTGTTTATTTTAATATTAAAATCAAGTTTATGCAACCAAAATCTAATCTTACAAACAAGAATACACACATCTCTTTTAGATTTAAGGTTTTATTTAAAAAAAATACTTTTAATTCAAACCTTTTTCACCTTTTGTAATTTAACCTTACAAAACTTAATTTTTTTACTTTTAACCTAAATCTTCTCATCTTTTACAATTTAACCTCACAACTTTTTTACTTTCAACTTTGGTCTCTATACTTTTCATCTTTCGCAAATTTTTGTTTTACGTTTCCTTCTACATTTGTGGATTAAGACGTAGCAACGTGCGTGAGTGGTTCAATGGTTTTACATTTCGTTCTAAATTTTGAGAGTTAACACGACGTAACGTACGTATATGGTTCAATGTTTTATGGCATTTTTTTCCCGTTTGATAGGGTTGCCACACCGCGTAGGTCCTAGATTGACATAGTTATTCTTTTATACGTTTTACGTTTCGGTCTAGTTTCTCTACATTAACAAGCCGCAACCTCAGTATCAGTAGCCACTAGTGTAGTGTGGTATTGGTGTTATTTGATACAGTTTTACGCCCCCTTGTAACATAGGGGCTTATTCTAGTTTATTTATAGATTACATTAAAAACACTAAAAAAAGAAATTAGATGTCTCTTAGCTAAACACACATTCATTGTCATGGTTAAACACTGAACTTAGACAATCATATCAGTTTCACTATTTCTCAAGGGACATGGTATCTTGGTAAGATGTCTCCCATGTATTCAATTTGATTCTTTTTTCCTCTTTTATTATAAGCCCATCAATTTTACCCGTACCCGAAGAACCATAGAAGCCATACCCAAACAAAACCATTACCGAGAAACCGATTAAACAAATTGTTGGCTGGTTTTCGGTTAGACTTTCAAGCATAGAAAACCTGAATGACCTCAACCAAGTAACTCGAAACCCGATTACGAAACCCGAACAATGCATTTACTCCAACCATTCCACCTCTACTAAATAACCTCAAATAGATTGGATCGGTATTGACTTTTCATTTGCTTGATTGTTGCTATAGCCATCAGGTAATCATAAATTATTAGCAATGCCTATGTATTAGCCAATTTTGTAGTTTATTTTGCTAACATTTTTTGTATTTTTTTAAATTAAAACAATTATATAAAACCAAATGTCATATTCAATATTATACTCGTCTCAGTTAGATTGTTTTAAAATGTTTTCTTTTATAAATAAGTTATTGTTATTATTTTTTTATAAATCAGTTATTATTATTTTTTTATAAATAATCAAACAAATTAAGGATAGATTATTTGGAATTGATTTGTCGGTTTTTGAGTATTTCAGATCGGGTATCAGATCTACATTTTTTGTTTCTATACAGCCTGGCCCATTTGAATATTTTTTTTCTGTAACGGCATATTAATTAACAACTAAGGAGCCCATTTGATGTTTTAGTCATTAGTAGCTAACATATAAAGTTTTGGCGAATAGGCTAAAGTTAGTCATCACTCATTAGCTCGGTGGTCTCTAAAGAGCAATCGGCCTTCCTTGCCGATCGGAATATATTATTAATGAGGTTTCCACGTGGGTTAAAAGAACAAAGCAAAAACACTTCTTTTCAAAGTTGATTTTGAAAAGGCTTTTGAGACGGTAAATTGGGGATGTATTGATGAAGTGTTGGCACAAATGAATTTCCCTACAATATGGAGGAGGTGGACAAAAGGGATATTTGCTTTGTCCCATTCTTCGGTACTTATAAATGGATCATCAACCTTTGAATTCAATTACTCCCGAGGTATTCATTAAAGTGATCCCCTTTCCCCTTTTATTTTCATTCTTGCCATGGAAGCATTTGCTAGCTTTGTCTCCTCGTCTTGTCAAGATGGTTTGATTAATGAGTTATCTATTCCTAATGGTGGGCCGATGTTGCTTCAGTGAATCAAGGTGGTTTAGGTTTGGGTTGGCTTAAAAATGCGAATCACATCTTGTTGGCAAAATGGGTTTGGAGGTTTAAAACTGAACAGAACATGTTATAGAGGAAAACCGTGGCGGCCATCCATTTTTCTCCAGAATAGGAAGGTTTCTTCCTCTTAAACCCGGCTCCTGTGGTGGGGTGTGGAGAAGCTTTATTAATTCTGAGTTGTTTCAAAATAACTCCATAAATTGATCAAAGG
This sequence comes from Scalesia atractyloides, assembly GCA_947069175.1. Lineage (NCBI taxonomy): Eukaryota > Viridiplantae > Streptophyta > Magnoliopsida > Asterales > Asteraceae > Scalesia > Scalesia atractyloides. The sequence continues at coordinate 57,569,517 of CAMTDV010000026.1, forward strand.
CTCTATTAGGGATGGCTTCATAATTCATTTTTGGACGGATGTTTGTCATGGTGCTGGTCAAGACCACCGGAGTCGTTCAGAGGTTGGCTAGTTGATGGAATGTTGCAGCTTATTGTATGGGGTAACACATGGAAACGGATGGGTGAAAGCAATGGTGAATTTTCAAACAAAGTATTAGAAGAATCATAAATGGATCGGGGGATTTATACGATTGGAACCGACGGCTTCCCCGGAAAGTCAACGTTACGGGTGGCACATCCTTCTTAACCGGTTGCCTACAAGGGTGGAGTTTAGTCAAAGGCGAATCAATATTTCTTTTACCCTTGGAACATATCCTTCTGCATGCTATACTTCTACCATTGTATGGCAAATGGTCTCAGCTTGGTGCTCCATTCAACCCGATTTTGCTTTTGGCATGGACTTGGGTCGTATCCATCTCTTTTCGCAAGGTTCAGGCATTAGAAAAAGCGTGATTCAATCGATCATTATCCTGGCATGTTAGATCATATGGAATAAACGCAATGAAGTGATCTTCTCGAATGCTCACGCGGACCCTGCGAAGATGCTGCAAGAGATCAAGTCGCTTGGATGTCTAAGATTCCGTCCTTAAATTGGGACTCCTAGTGTAAATTTCGGTTTTTTATAGTTTTGTTCTGTTTGTGTCGTTTGCTAGCGGCTTGCTAGAGTGCTTATAAAATTGGTTGTTAAGAAAAAGAGACTAATCCATATCTGAATATCCGTCTTCAATGTTTGGGATTGGTTTCCTCCTATTAAGATGCAAGGTCAACAAAAAAATGACTTACATCTATATAATAAAAAGAATCAAAGGTCATATTCATGCCATGTAAAATTCCAAAATATTTGAAAGATACATATCACACACAACTTTTATCATATTAATAACATGATAAGGCATCTAGCATGAAGACAATTACCCTCCATACATAGCACAAATCTTGGCACTTTACAAAGTCATAACGAATATTCAAAAACTGGGTTAGCTGGGTTAGGTTGATTCAAACAAAATGCCCGTTTTGAGCCGTACCAAACAAATTACCCGACCCACCTGTCTTGACACATTCAATCTCAAATCTCAACAGATAGAATTTGATATAAACAGATTATGCAAACCACTTTTTGAGTACATGATATACAGATCAGATTATGATTATTCAAAGTTACAATAGTTTAATAAGAATCAAACCTGATCAGAAAAGTTAAAACTTCTATCAGCGGCATAATCGACGAAACTGTATAACGGCAACACCTTCTCCCCATACTTTTCGAACCCTTCCAAGGCGTTTTTAGCTTCGGCTCTAAGATCCTCCGCCACTTTCATCGCCTTCTCAACGCCGTAAGCACCCACATAACTCTTTTCCTTCTTTTCTTCTGCAACTTTCTCAGCATCTACTAATTTGGTTTTAGATGATTTCGCTTCCAATAAATTGTCAACCACTTGATACAAGATCCCGACTGCTCTCCCATATCGTCTGAGTCGTTGGATCTCATCGTCGTTAGCACCAGCTAGAAGTCCTCCACAAACAGCAGAGCATTCACCCATCTCACCGTACTTCTTTTCATGGATGAAGTCTATGGCATTTGCTGGGCCCTCCAGGTCCACAAACTGACCAGCAGCCATGCCGGTGGAACCAACGGCTCGTGCGATTTCGTTTATGACACAAAGGAGTTGGGTTTCTGGGACAAGATTAGTTGGGGTGTGAGAGACAATGTGGCGGAACCCTAGCGGGAACAATGCGTCGCCAGCTAAGAAGGCCATGTCCATCCCGAAGACGGTGTGGTTGGATGGTTGACCCCTTCGGGATGGGTCATCATCCATGCATGGCAAGTCGTCATGGATTAAAGAAGCAGCATGCACCTGTAAAACACACATTCCAACTTAGGATATCAACTATATTTAGAATTAAAGCATAAGCATCAAATAACTAATCCTAGCCAGTAGGATGTTCAAAACTGTTGAAACCGACCGAACAGGTTAAACCAAAGCAATTCGACCAGTTTGAGACCAAACGATTCAGTTCAGTTTTCGTGGTCTTGGGTTTAATCGTCCGATCCGCTTTGAAACATGGAACCAACCTTTAACCTTTGTTGTTTTATGTTTCTTTCATTTTTAGAAGATATAGTTATGTATATGTATTATAATGAGCTCCACTATGTATAGAATTTATACCGAATAGATATTGATAAGCATGTCTCAATGGTATATTCAAATATACGAAAACGTTGTATCTTAAAAGTTATAAGAGAAAAACAATATATGTGTAAATTAATTATAAAGATAAAAATAATAAACAAAAATCAAGTATTGTGTGTAAGTAAAAGAACTAACCACATGTCCCAATAAAAAAGAACTATTCACATAATCTTGCAATTCTTATATTATTAATATTAATATTAATATTAATTATTAGTATCAATATGAATTATAAACAATCTTTTATCATTTAAAAAAATCTGACACAAATTAATAATTAAAAAAAACAGTTAAAAATCACCAAACAAACAAAACCGAATCGTTAAATTGCCAGCCGGTTCGCCGACCACCCAGCCCCGGCTGGTTTGGTTTGTCTTCTCCGAACCTGTAGTTAGCGGTCAAAACCAGCCGAACCAGACCGCGAACACACATACAGTAGCCGGTTAAAAAAAAGGATGAAAGCTTCTCAAGGGACTTATACCATCTCAAGGGCACAAGCGGTGGGGAAGGCAGCAAGGCGGTTACCACTAAGGAGCTCACAGGCAGCAACACACATAACGGGTGGTGCTCTTTTGGCTCCTTCTGCAAGAACAGAATAGCGCATGGATTCATAGATCTGAGCTGGGTACTTAACAGGTATAGCTTCATCAAGTTTCTGGTAATTTCTTCTCTCAGAGTTGACCAGTAAGTTTTAAGGTCAAAGTTTGCAGAAACTGATGATGTAGTCAAAGAACATCTGATACTTTGTCAAGTAACTGATAGTCTCTTCAGAAAATGTAAATAGGGAGTTGAAGTTACAGCTGTTGCAAACAACACCATTTTCTTTTCTCTCTGCCCCTGTTCGGTTTTACAGATTTCTGTTCATATGTTGAAAACTCAAGTTGATAAATTTGCATTGAACACACCCCGTGAAATGAACAGAAACAGAAAACTTATTTCCCATAATATATAGTTAACGATATCAGTTGAGGAAGAAAGATATAGTTTGAGGCTATGTTACTAAAAAAGTAAATATTGGTAGATCTATAAGTCAAATTATTGTGATAGGTAGTTTAATGTATAGCATGTATCGTATAAGACCAAATATTGCATATGCTACTTTACTAGTAAACTTTCAAAGCATACTCACAATCTTAGTGCATACCATTAGAAGAGTTCTAGGCTATGATTCAATCTACAGAGGCACATGACGCACACATCCACATATCAGTAAAAGAAATCGGTATTAAACAACCAACCAATTAATTTTATTCATTTAAAGGCCAACAAATTAATTTGATTTATTTAAAGTTGTATTTTGAAACACCCTCTCTCAACTACCACAGCATCACTATACTTGATACAACTAATTAAAAACGATGAACATGAACAGGAAGAGATGAGGAACTTAAGGGGTCGTTTGGTTTATGGATTTCAAAGGAATTGAAATTGCAATTGGAAAACATTCCATTAAAATTCATGTTTGCTTGGTTTTTAATACAAATGGAACTGGACAATATTCGACTAAATTCCATCAATTAAAGGAATTTAACAATCCTTCCTATTTGAGAAGGAATTCTAAACTTTCCTTTTGAATGTTTTTCAATTACCAAAATACCCTCGTATTTCCATTCTTAACTACTTCAAATAAAAGAGATGAGGGCAAATTTGTCCTTTTAGTTTTTAACCATTAAAATTCCATTTATCAATTTATGAACCACACAGTGTGAAATTCTATTGGAATTATTTCCAGTTCCATCAAATTCCAATTCCCTTTGTGAATTCCAATTCTTATAAAAAAATTATGCGAACCAAACGGACCCTAAACTTTCCTTTGGAATGTTTTTCAATTACCAAAATACCTCGTATTTCCATTCTTAACTACTTCAAATGAAAGAGGTGAGCGCAAATTTGTCTTTTAAGTTTTTAACCATTAAAGTTCCATTTATCAATTTATGAAGCAAACACAATGCGAAATTCTATTGGAATTAATTCCAATTCCCTTTGTGAATTCCAATTTTTATAAAAAAAATTATGCAAACCAAAGGACCCAAGAGAAAGAAAACACACCTAAGTATGAAGCCCTACAACTCGATTTGACACGCACCTTGTGATTAAGAAAACCGGAAACCGAATTGATGAAATTCGGGGATAATTGGCCTGATTCGAGATAGGCTAGGTCTCCAAAACAAAATAGGACTTTTGATAAATAATAACTGAACGGACATTACAATGGAAAAACAAAACAATTAATACTAATCCTAATATAGTTACTAGCTAGAACTGATAAAAACTAGTTTCCCTGCACCGATTTCTCTTGAATTGAATAATCTCCAGGTTCCTATCAATAAACCTTACTCATCCTTTAAGAAAAGACATAATATGAACACTGCAATGTAATTGTGCAAAAGATCAAGGGGAACATATAAAGAGCATAACCATAATTTCCACAAAAGATTGAAAAGAAACTGAGATTCATACCTGATGTTGGAACGAGAAAATCCAAGACAAGAGCAACAATGGCGATGGGGTTGGGTGAACCGAAATGAAAGTTGGGCTGTCGTATTTTGCTGACAATTGGGTCTTTTTCTCATGTCATACTCGTGCATATCTTTTTTTTTCGGCTTGTCAAAATGATGTATCCAAAATTTAAAACTTTTGAACCTTGATCATTTTGTTTCAATTTTTTTTATCATTTTCATCAAAAAACAAAATCAAGTCATATTTTTCAGTTAACAACTATTTTTTTTTTCGTCTTTTTCTTCATTTTTAATGAAGGACAAAATGATCATATTTTTTTTATTTTTTACAATAAAACATTAAAAGAACATTTTCCCTTCATTAAAAAGAAAGAAAAAGACAAAAAAAAACTGGATGTTAATTAAAAAATCTGACCATATTTGTATTTTGGATGAAAATGGCAACAAAAATAAAACCAAAGGGACCTAGATTCAAAAAGTTTTAGTTTTGAACTAAAGTGGTAAAAGTGACCAAACTTGATGGACTATTTTTGTAGTTTACTAAAAAAAGTAAACATCAATTTACAACCCAAGTTAAATGGCTGGTTGGTCCCTATGGTTTGCAGAAATTGCAGACTTATCCCAAGCCTTCAATAATTACAGAGTTGGTCTCGATGGTTGCAATTTTTGTACTCGTTTGATCCTTATCACTAACCCATGGTAAGTTTCTCAGTTAAGTGGGTGTAAAATGTGTATTTTACCCCTAATATTAAAGATAAAACAATTTTAAAAAATAACATAAAACACATGGCCCCACCCTTTATCTTCTTTCTCCTCCTCTTTCTCTCTCTCCTCGTCTCTCTCTCTCTCTCTCAAAAACCCAATAACTGGAACACTACTAGTTCACAGAACCAATATAATTCAAACACCAATCCACAGTTACTGCGTTCCGTTTCTCCATCCATCCACCTGAAAATCCGTACACAACTGTCCAACAAACCTCACCAGAATCACAGCGTCTCAGATTAACGATTCTACACTAATTCGATTCAGATCAAATCTTTTCAGATGTAACGGTTGTGATGGAGACACCAACTCGATTCAGGGAGCTTTTGTTTCGACTTTTGACCATAATGGAGACACTGATTCGATTCAAGTAGCTTCTGTTAGGACCTAGAAGTGTGAGACTGAAGCATCAAATATACGTAACGGTCTATGGTGGTTAACTAGGGTTAACTGGGTTAGTTTGTATTAGGCTTGGACCTTTATAGGTCAGTTGGGCATGCCATAGGCCATGTGGGCCAGGCAAGCCCATGAGGGGCATGCCCTTACCCCAGGTATATAAGCTAAGATTATTCATTTCTAGGGTTAAGACTTTTGGGTTTTCTCTAGAGAGCCTCCATCTTATACCAGATGGTTTTGCTTGTTCAAGTAATAGAATCGTGTGCAAGGTGTTAAAGTTGATTCTTATTGTTCTTCATCTTTTCGGTTTTCTTGAAGATCACCAAGTTTGGATTCCGCCCATCCTTGGTGATTGTGTGATATCGTTGATAGATTCGGATTATCGGGACTTACAATTGGTATCAGAGCCTGTTGAACCTATTTTCCAGGCTCAGATCTGATATCACACTGATTCTGTTTGGTTTCTGCTGAAAAACAAGCATTTCGGATCAACATCCAAGGATTTCGGATCTTCTGCCTACATTTCGGACAGATTTCGGATTGATCCCAGACTACTGTTCATCAACTTTCTCAAACAACTTTATTCGGATTAATCGCAAGCCGGATCGGAATACGGTTGATTTCAAATAAGAATTCTCCATTCCGGATTTGATCTCTCATTCCTGATAAGACTTTCATTCCGGATAAGACTTTCATTCCGGATCAGGGTTTCATTCCAGATCTGTTTCTCCATCTCGGATACCATCTCGGATCACTGTTCCGAATCACCATCTCGGATCACTGTTTCGAGATTCCATCTCGGATTGTTAATCCGAGTTACTGTTTCGAATTCGGTATTGTTCCGAATTGTACCCACAAAGGTGGAAAGTTAACCAGCTGACGTAACCAGAGTTAAACGTTTTTGTACGGGAAATTTGATCCATAGACAATCTTGACAAACCGGGTGCACAGTTAGACTCGTGTGATTTTTATAATTAAAAGGCATGAAAATTCCTAAAATCACTATCGGACATCATATATCATTGGATTCGTATCGTCGAGACGAGTTTAACGGTACTTTTTGGTAAAAATGGTTTTCAGACATTTTTTATCATGTTTACCGGTACCGTTTCATTTAGCCGAAGATTTACAGCCCAAGCTCAGCACTCGAACATAGTTTTCAGCCCAACACAAAATCAAAACCCAGACCTGCGGGATGAAGTGAAAAGCTGAATGAGTTTATTGTAAACTACAATGTTGATCCGGTTGCTGACTATGTGATGCGTTTGCTTGAACGTGTGAGGCGAAAAGTGGAAGTAAGAGATGAGATGAATAGAGTTTTAGGTGATGACAAAGACTCCTTTGTATATTGGTTATGGGATCATTTACAATCCAACCAAGCTCTCCAAGATCTATACGCTAAATCAACAGGGTCTAATCCTGAAGAAGTGTCCGAACAGAAACCTCAAGCCCACCAAGCAGCAATCAGAAACCCAACACCCCAAACTCTACCTCAACTCCAAACTCACGCTGACAAACCAAGCTCGCACATTGACATAGTCAACTACCTATTGGGCACTGAACCTTGCAGAAATAGGGTTTCTCAACTCAGGGCACTTAATTCCAAAATGGCTGATGATTACAACAATGCAATGACTCAGTGCATCAGCCTTCGAGAAAGTAACAAGTTACTCAAGGAAAGGTTGAAGCACAAAAGAAAGACATAGCTCAGCTCCACGTAGATGTAAATCAACAGAAATGTTGGGTCCATGATTACAACACCAGATTAGATTCAAAAACCATGGAATGCGACTTGGTAAGAGTTGAGCTGGGACTTCTTGCTGGAAAATATCAACAAAACGAAGTAAATATAAAGAAGTTTGATACATCCAACAAGCTCGTTCAAGACGTGTGCAATGTGCAGCTGGCATATAAGGAGAACAAGGGGAAGGGTTTGGGATTCAATTAGGTTGCCCCACCGTATAATCACAACTACACAACAATGCCTGAAACCAACGAAGATATTGAGAAAGCACAACATATGGTGTACGGCAAACCCAGTGATTATACGTCAAACACACGGGAACCATCTGGTGCTGTTGACTCTTCTAATGATTCAGCTGGAGTGTCTGGACCTTCATTTGATAACCAGGACTCTCACTTTATCAAAGCTGATGAAGAGAGAGCTGACGTGGACAAGGTTCCAAGTGCGGAAACTAAACAATCTGAACTTTCTATTTCTGATGAAAAGGTTCAGAGCAAGCTAAAAGAGTAAAAACAAGTAAATCGGAGACGAAGAAAGCAGAAGTCCAAACGTCAAGGACAATCACGCCCTCCAAAATCATTAGTAGGCAGCAATAGCCCTCAAAAGTGTCACACCCCGGATTTTCTAACCCAAATCCATACACCGGTGGGCCCGAGTGGGGAGTATCGTGACGTCAGTTGATAACATCATTGTCAATTAAACACGGCACATCGGAAGTCTTGGAATAAAATTACTATTACAAATCAAATGTTTGGAAATACAAATAATATACAGGCTTGTAATAGAAGATCCACAGGCGGATCATGAAATGTACAAAGAAAGAATATAAAACAGACTTCAGGGCAGATCTAGGATTTGCAAGATCCTCTATCACTACCGAGCCCTTCCAGCCTATTTTCGTATTGTACCTGCAAGCTCAGCCTTTTGAAAATACGTCAGCTTTCGCTGGTAAATACACCCAACTGACTCATTTTGAAAACATTTCAAAAATTGTTTTAAGTGCGTATCAGCACAAAATCATTTTATAACTTGGGAAAGTTGACGTTGCAACCTTGTTAACAGCTTCACATGTTTGTCCATACATACAGGGCCCAGTACAGAGACTGAGACATGATTAAATACACACCACTTAGAACTCACGAAGGAGTTATCCCTAACGTCTTGGGTAATTTGCATTTGAGCGTCTGTCAGGTGTATGCCTACACCCCGCGCTGAGGTCGTGGCCATTAACTAATGTAATGAGCCGAGGATATCCAGGACATGGTAATTTAACCCCCGATGTTTAAGTTATCAAACAAAACTGATTAAAACGGAATATGCGGATTTACTAGCCACAATCCAGCATTTGATTGATCCCATTTCTGACCAATCGGTAATAATTTACCGACAAGTACTTTGACTTGCATAATATGGGTAAACAATTAACATTCTGGATTTTGAGATTAAAATGATAAGGTTAAACCCGTTTTGGTTAAATTCCGTAAACTAGTTACGTATAACCAATCGTACGGATATCAGCGATATCGGGTAACCGGATAAGTCATAGACAAGTTCTATATGCCATTATAATTTAAATAAGTTGTAATAAGGATATCAACTTTTATGCCCGTTGTGGTTTTAAAATGAAATTATGCCTCATAAGGGCATTTTGGTAATTTCATACCGTATAAAAGGAACTTAAATATAATTTAATGTTATAACTTAAGTATTCTAGAAAAATATTTTATTTACGATATAATATCAGTCGGATATCAATTATATGTGTAATTTATCTTTTATGACCAAACTATGCACCGAATGGGCATTTTGATCATTTTACACATAGTTTTTAAATTATTTCGGATTTGTGTTTATAACATGTACCTACTGTAAATATGTTTGAAATAAGTTTTTAAATCAGAAGGTAACAAGTCTTGGTCAATCAATATGGTTTAAAACCATACTATGCCCCGGAATGACGCTTTTGTCGTAAAATGACGTTTTATGCGATGCTTAATGAAAACTGGCATTAGGGTCAAATTAAAATGTCTTAGATATGTTATTTAATATAACATATCAGTAGGTAAAAGATTTACCTTGAAAAGATTTGATTAAAACTATTTTATGAGCCACAAGGGCTAAAATCATCATTTATCGACATAGTATAGGACTTGTTTGAAAACTCAGTTTATAACTGGGTTTAACATCCCAAATAATCCTACTTATAATATTACATCAGTAGGAAACTTGTTTTCAAGTTCATTATCATTAAAACCTTGATTTATGCAAAACGGGCATTTTAGTCAAAAATGACATAATTGTGGAACTTGCACATAAACTTGGATTCTGATTATGATCATGTAATATAACCTCAGAGAGTTATGCTACATTATATTACGATCATGATGCAACTCTAGATAAGTAGGTAACTAATCTAAATCGGGTCAGAATCGAAAGTCAAAGAAGAAGTCAAACTTCGCGACTTTCGGATGCGAACCCACCCTAGAACTGAAATTGACGAGCCAAACATGTTCTTACATGTTCTAATAATTATTACCAACTTGTTTAAGTGTCAAAACAGGTTTCATAACATATATAAGATCAATATATGATTTTTCCGAAAAATGGCATGTTTGACCTTTAATATCGTAACTTTGACCCGTCAATTGGTCTAACAAACGTGATCTTCAGGAGGTGCCCTTTATAGAGATTAACACCTACCTTATTACGAGCACTTAGCCATGTTCATTTCGAACAATGGCTAGACCATAATGGTCTTAACCGAAAGTCAAAGCATTTTTCGTAAAACGCTTGACTTTTGGCTATAAAAGCCTATAAACAAAAATGCACATGGAATGAACACTTACCAGTGATTCCTTGGGTGCAAAAGACTAAGTTGGATGCTCTTCAGTTAGGAACTTCCAGAGGAGGGAGAAGAGTGTATAAATGAGAAAGGTGCAAGTTGAAATGGTGAACTTGAACACCTATTTATAGTTGGAGAACTCAAAGAAGGTGATGCCAGGTGTTTAGCTGTGTAAGAGAGAGCTTACAAGTGTTCCAAAACGTGGCATAGCTGTTTGGAAGACTATGGTTTCGAATTCATGGTTTTGGAGCTTTGTTTGGGAGCCAAGCAAAAATTTTTGCAGCAGAGGCCTTCTCGCGCCCCGCGAGAGACCCAGTCCTGGTCTCTCGCGGCCCGCGACCGCCCGTTGGCCAGTTTCAAACTTTGACACTTTTAACCCCTTAACTTTATAAAGCTTCTAAAAACCTTCTAAAACACCTTTTTGGCACTTTTAGCCCTCCGTAGCCAATACTTGGCATACCCAGGATTATGCCCGGACGTTGTCGAGCTCTTGGTTCGATAAAAAGGTCACTCAGAGGTATAAATTAACATGTTGACACTTTTAATCCCTCCATTATCCAACTTTCACATATTTACAAAATTGAACCCTCTCGCCCAACAATTGGCACGTACGAGAGTTAGGACTTTGCAAAGGATCACTCAGAGGCTTATTATAAGCATGTTGACTCCGATGTCACTTAGAGGCTGGGCATGTTGACATATCAGTCACTCAGAGGCTAATGATTTAAGCATGTTGACATATCAGTCACTTAGAGGCTGTTATTTATGCATGTTGACATCAGACCATCACTCAGAGGCTCAGTTTGAGCATGTTGATTCCTTTAGTCCTTATTGGTCTTTAATAGACTATATTTAAAATACAACACATGTCACTATACTATTGGACATGATTTTTACAGGATGTTACATCCTCACCCCCTTAAAAGAAATCTCGACCTCGAGATTTTATTAAAAAGATGGGGGTACTTTTGTCGCATAGTGGACTCAACCTCCCATGTATACTCGGGACCTCTAAAGGCGTCCACTTAACCTTTACTATAGGTATCATTTTCTTTCGGAGCTTCTTAAACTGTCGATCCTCGATCGAAATTGGTTTCTCAACAAACCTTAGGTTTTCATCAATTTGCACATCCTTGTGTGACATTACTAGCGACTTATCGACTAGACATTTCTTAAGATTACTGATGTGGAACACATCATGGATTCCACTTAGCTCCTCTGGCAATCTGAGCTTATAAGCTACAGTGCCGACACATTCGATTATCTCGAATGGTCCAATGTATCTTGGGCTTAACTTGCCCTTCTTTCCAAACGCATCACTCCTTTCCAGGGTGATACTTTTAACATGACTTTGTCCCTATTTGGAACTTAAGAGGTTTACGCCTCTTGTCAGCATAGCTCTTCTGCCTGTCCCTAGCAGCTTTGAGACGATCACGGATTTGCACAATCTTTTCCGTGGTCTCCAGGACAATCTCTGGTCCTGATAGTTGGGCTTCCCCAACTTCTACCCAACACACGGGCGTTCTGCACTTTCTCCATACAAGGCCTCAAAAGGAGCAGCCTTGATGCTCGTATGATAACTGTTATTGTAGGAGAATTTTATTAGGGGTAAGTGGTCATCCCAACTTCCACCTAAATCAATCACACATGCCTTAAGCATGTCTTCCAGTGTCTGGATAGTACGCTCACTTTGACCATCAGTCTGTGGATGGTAAGCCATACTAAAGTTTAATCGTTGGCTAAGGATTGTTGGAAACTTTTCCAAAAGTGGGATGTGTATCTAGTATCTCTATAAGATACAATAGATACTGACACACCGTGTAGGGACACAATCTTGTCCACATATAACTTAGCCAATTTGTCTGAATTATACATTTCTTTGATTAGCAAGAAATGAGCTGGCTTAGTCAGCCTATCCACAATGACCCAAATAGTGTCATTTCCACTTTTGGTCTTAGGTAACTTGGTAATCAAGTCCATAGTTACCATTTCCCATTTCCATGTGGGAATTTCCAATTGCTGTAGAAGTCCTGACGGCTTCTGATGTTCGGCCTTAACTTGCGAACACGTCAGACACTTAGCTACATAAGTGGCTATGGATTTCTTCAAACCCATCCACCAATAATTCTTCTTCAGATCTTGATAGATCTTGTCACCTCCTGGGTGAACTGAGTATCTTGTGTTGTGCGCTTCTTGAAGGATTAGATCTCTAAGTCCCCCAAAGATCAGAAACCAGATCTATTATTAATTCTGAGGATTCCATCCTTTCCAGGCCTTAACTGATCCATAGTTCCGCCTAATCCCTCATTAGGAGCATTAGTCTCTAATAAAGCTTGCTTTTGCGCATATAATAGCTTCTCCTTTAGGCTATTTCTGAGCTCAGTGCTCTTGGCATTAATCCTTATAGGTTTAATTCGTTTCTTGCAACTTAAGGCATCGGCAACTACATTTGTCTTACCTGGATGGTAGCGAATCTTGCAATCATAGCCATTAAGTGTTTCCATCCATCGGCGTTGTCGCATGTTCAATTCCTTCTGATTGAACAGATGCTGGAGACTTTTATGGTCAGTGTATATAATACATTTTGTGCCATACAAGTAATGTCACCACAGTTTTAGTGCAAATACAACAGCACCCAATTCCAAATCGTGAGTGGTGTAATTCCTTTCGTGCACCTTTAGTTGTCGTGATATATAGGTAATCACTTTGCCTTTTTGCATTAGCACATAGCCCATGCCAGTGTGCGAAGCATCACAGTAGACTACAAAATCCTTGATACCTTTTGGTAGGGATACCACATGAGCATTGCTCAACTTGTATTTAAGAACCTCAAAAGATTCTTGTTGCTTTAGACCCCAATTATACTTAACATTCTTACGGGTCAGGGTAGTTAAAGGAGTGGCTATTCTTGAAAAGTTCTCAATGAACCTCCTATAGTAACCAGTCAATCCCAGGAAACTACGAATCTCTGATGGAGTCTTGGGTACTTCCCAATTCATTATGGCTTCTATTTTGGCGGGATCCACTTGGATTCCGCGCTCACTTACCATATGTCCAAGAAATTGGACCTTTCTAAGCCAAAACTCACACTTAGAGAATTTAGCATAAAGCTTCTCTTGCCTTAAAGATACACCGAAGATGTTTCTCGTGATCAACTTGATTACGAGAATAAATAAGTATGTCGTCTATGAAGACAATGACAAACTTATCCAGATATGGCTTGCAGACTCTATTCATGAGATCCATGAATGCTGCAGGTGTATTTGTGAGCCCAAAAGGCATCACTAAGAATTCAAAGTGACCATATCGGGTCCTGAAGGCAGTTTTAGGAACATCCTCACTTCTAACCTTCAGCTGATGATATCCTGATCTCAAATCGATCTTAGAAAAGTAGCTAGCCCCTTGAAGCTTGTCGAATAAATCATCGATCCTGGGCAATGGATAACGGTTCTTAATTGTTAGCTTGTTTAGCTCTCGGTAGTCAATGCACATCCACATTGAACTGTCTTTCTTCTTAACGAAGAGGATAGGAGCTCCCCAAGGCGAGGAACTAGGCTGTATAAAGCCTTTTTCTAAGAGTTCATCTAATTGAGTCCTCAACTCCTTCATCTCCGTTGGTCTATATGGAGCTCTAGCCACGGGTGTTGATCCTGGTATAATATCAATCCTGAACTCCACTTGCCTGTCTGGAGGTAAGCCAGGTAATTCTTCGGGAAAGACATCTGAATACTCTGAGTTAACTGGTAGGTCTTCCATGTTTGATTTAGGCTCATTGATAGTAACTTGTGCCATGTAAATGACACAACCTTTCCTCAAACACTTGGATGCCTTAAATGACGACACCATGTCTGGCAATCCATAGTGTGAATCTCCAGGGATGGTGATCATTTCACCGAATGGGGTTTTAATTTCGATGAGTTTCTTATCGCAGGCAATGCGGGCTTGGTTATGAGATAACCAATCCATGCCTAAAACTACATTGAACCCCGCCAATTTCATTGGCAAAAGAGAGATAGGAATGTAATGATTCTTAATGGATATAAAACATCCATCAAGAATGGAAGATGTTGTTTCTAAACTTCTATCAGCAAGTTCTATCTCATAAGTTTTATCTAGAGTTCTTATGGGTAGGTTTAATAGTTTACTAAACTTATGGTCAACAAAAGATCTATCTGCACCTGAATAAAAAAGAACTCTAGCATAAATATTGTTAACGAAGAATGTACTTGTTATGACATTGTTGTCATTAACGGCTTCCCTAGCATTCATCTGGAAGGCACGAGCATTCCCTTCTTGGCCTCTCCAAGCTTTGCATCATTACTTTTGGGGTTCTTAGGGCAGTTGAATTTAATATGCCCCCTTTCATTACAGATGTAGCAGATGACATTCTTAAGATCCTTACATTATAAGGTTTTATGCCCTCTTTTCTTACAGATACCACATGGTCTAGTTTGTGGATAGATACTACGTTGTCCCCAATGCTTACGGTTGCAATTTTTACATGTCGGCATCACACCCGACTTATCTTGGTTCCTTTTGAACCCGAATCTCCCTTTATTTTTTCTTATTAAACCTTTAGGAGTTGTTATCTTCTCTCTTCCTTTTCCAGTCAGTTTCAGTCTTAACTGAGTTTTGTCTCACTAGATCAAGAGTGAGGGATAGGGACAGGTTAACGGCAGACTTATAGGTACTAGGCTGAGCAGCCTTTACCATGCCCTTAATCTCAGGGGCTAACCCATTGATAAAACGCGCAATGCATTTGGGTTCCGGGGTAATCAGATAGGAAACTAACCTAGATAGGGAGTTGAAATCGGAAACATATTTCCGACAATCTAGGTTTTTCATGGAAAGAGACAAAAAGTCTGTCTCTAATTTCTCCACTTCATGAAGTAGGTAGTAGGTTTCCTTAGCTAGGTCCACAAATTTGGACCATCCGAAATTATACAGGTGCACTTTACCTGTAGACTGAATCATGGCTTTCCACTAGATTAGGGCATCGCCCTTGAAGGACTGTGATGCATACTTGACCACATCCTTATCAGCACAACCGCTGATATCTACAATCGTCTCCATCTCATCAAGCCATTTCAAGGCTTCTACAGCTCCTTTCACCCCGTTAAAGTCTCGGGGCTTACAGGAGACAAAGTATTTGTAGGTACATCCGTCTTTAAGAGAACGGGTCTTATCAGTAAATTCCAGTTTCTTTGGTTCACTCTTCGCATTAGAAGAGTGAACAAAGCTCTCCTAATGAGCTGAAGATGGTGGAATAGATAATGGTTTAGAGCGAGTAGCACTCGACTCTCTAAGCTTTTCTATGGCCTTTCCCATGGCCTTTTCGACAGCCACATCAATGCGAGCTTGAAAATTATCATTATCAATATCTTTGTTTTCGGCTTGTTAGAATCAACATTCTGGTGGCTACTTTGTGCCTCATTTGAGTTAGCCATCTTTAAGCCTTGGTTTCTATATATCAATAAAACTTCATTTAGCCATGGTATATCAACCATATTGGCTTTCAACATTGGATATAACAATCCATTGCCTAAACTAGTGTGAATAATATCACAACTCTTAGGCTTAACGTATCTATATTTGGCCTAGGTCTAAATAGGAACATCAAAGGCAAATTACAATTTGGACACAGTCCATAAATTATTGGACAGTGGATCACATTGTTAAAACTGTCATTGTCATATAGACAATTATATATAGCTCATAGGCTTGTCATTAATGGACATAATAATTTGGCACGTTGGCCGGTCTCTTTGGTCATAATATATAGCATATCAGCCTGTCACTTAGGACATAATACATATGGCATATTAGCCTGTCACTTAGTGTGTGACCATTGATTCACCAAATTGCACCATTTGTGGCATATCAAACCACAAAACTCAAGAGGGTGTTTATCTCAAAAATTTTGATGTTAAAAGAAATGAGTATAAATCTAAAACACTTGAGAGTTCAAGAAATGAAAAGACCAATAAGACCTTTGTCCCTGTCCAAACATCTATTACCAAACAATTAAATATAACCTCTACTTCCAGAAAGGTTTAGGTAATAGATGCACCACTAGCTAATAAATTTCCAAGAGGATATGGCCAACCTGCTTACAAGAGTGTACCACTTGGCTATGAGGTCTACAAAAGACCATCTAAACCAAGAGTTAACAGGCATCCTCATGGTTATGATCAGTTGATAGGAAATGGTCCACAACAGATGTTATCAAAATCTATTCAAAACACTGACCATATTTCTAGACTTGAGGCTTGAATGTCTGTGACCCCGTCCAAAGCCATCCTGGCTTTGGAAAGTACCTAAACTAATTGTTTACTAATGTGCGGAGAGCCTCTACTTGACTTGATAGTTTATGGTATGTAGATAGTGGAGGCTCTAGGCACATGACAGGATGTAGAGCCTTACTCAAAGATTTCATGGCACATGGAGGGAGTGATATATCCTTTGGTAACAATTTAAAAGGGAAGGTGTTAGGGTCAAGGATTGTCAAGGCTGGGAAACTGAAGTTTGAACATGTCAATCTTATTGACAATCTAAAATTTAATCTTCTTAGTATATCTCAAATTAGTGACAAAGGCTATGGGTCATTCTTCCCTAAGAAAACTTGTCAGGTTGTTGGGCCAGAAGTCGTTAAGAAGATTGATTAAATCATAGCTGAGAGCAAAGCACAACTTGTTGCTCACAGGAGTGGCAATGTGTATGTAGTTGATATGATGAAAAATAATCCAATTTCCAATGCATGTTTGTTCTCAGTTGCTTCAAACAAAGAGACAGAGCTATGACATAGACGATTTGATCACACAAATCTTAAAACTATCACTACACTCTCCAAACAAAGTCTTGTAAGAGGTCTTTCATCAAAATAATTCACCTATGATGAACATTGTGTTTCCTATTTAAAAGTTAAACAACATAAAAGTTCATACGAATCAATTGAAGAGTCCAAAACAAGTTAGTATCTTCAATTGCTACATATGGACTTGTTTGGCCCAGTAAAAATCATGAGTCTTAAAAAGAAGAAATACTGTCTTGTTATAGTTGATGATTTTTGAAGGTTTACATGGACCTACTTTGTGCACTCCAAAGATGAGACTGTAGGTATTTTACAAAATTTTGTAAAACAAGTTGAAAAGCAATTTCACCTGCTAGTTAAAGTCTTTAGGAGTGACAATGGGACGGAGAGTTTAAAAATAAGGAGTTGGATGATTTCTGTGTGTCAAAAGGGATTGTTAGGCAATACAGCATCCCAAGAACACCTGAACAAAATGGGGTGGTTGAAATGAAAAATAGAACTTTGATTGAAGCTGCTAGAACAATGCTTGCAGACTCAAGTTTACCCTAGTCTTTTTGGGCAGAGGCTGTAAACATTGCTTGCAATGTACATAACAGAGTTTGATTAACCCCATGCATCAAAAGACTGCATATGAAATTCTATACAAAATTAAACCTCTGATCTCATATTTCAAAATCTTTGGCTGCCCATGTTCATTTAAACATAAAAGATTCAATTTCAAAATTCGCAGCCAAAGTAGATTGTGGTTATTTTCTAGGATACTCAACCACTACTAAAGCCTACAGAGTTTAATTCAAGGATTAGGTGTGTGGAAGAGACCTTGAATGTAAAGTTCAATGAACTTTCTTCATTAAAAATCCCAGCAAATCCTGCTAAACTATTTGATTTAGATAAATTTACATTTGAAGATGTGTCTATCAAGACTAACAATGCATGTACACCACAGTCTTCACATCAAGATTATGGATATGACATTGTGATTCCACAATATAAAGTCATTTCATCCACCAGAGAAACATATGTTACTAACAATTGTGAAAACTCTGCCACTGCTGGATTAACAGTTGTTGATCCCCAAACCACTGCCAGTTCATCTAATCAAACCTGTTGACAAAAGTCCATTTTCTATGAACAAAAGTTAACCTATCTTTACCCCCATTCACCTATACCTCCACCTCCATTCCAAACAGATGCTGGCTCTTCAAAATTGCCAACAGATGTTAGCTCAGATGACTCCCATCTACATTAAAAACCATCCATCTGACCAAATCATTGGCAACATCAATGAAGGGGTTCTCACAAAAGTCAACTCCAAAACATTTGTCTTTTTGTTGTTTTTCTATCACTCACACAACATGTCAAGTACCAAGAGGCACTAAAAGACAATAGTTGGGTAGGGGCCATGCAAGAAGAGCTCCTACAGTTCAAAAGACAACAAGTATGGGAAATTGTACCATTGCCTCAGGATGTATGTCTCATAGGCACAAAATGGGTTTTCAAGAACAAAACAGATGAAAGGGGCATTGTTGTCAAAAATAAAGCTAGGCTGGTGGTTAAAGGCTATAGACAAGAAGAAGGCATTCATTATGATGAACTTTTGCTCCTGTTGCAAGATTGGAGGCCATCAGATTGTTTTTAGCCTTTGCTACCAACCACAACATCAAGGTGTATCAAATGGATATCAAGTGTGCATTCTTATATGGCAAGATCAAGGAAGAGGTATATGTATGCCAACCCCCTGGTTTTGAAGATACTTTTTTTTCTAGATCATATTTACAAGCTAAACAAAGCTTTATATGGCTTAAAACAAGCACCTAGAGCCTGGTATAAAACTCTTTCCACCTTTTTCCTATCCATAGGCTTTACTAGAGGTAAAATTGATAAAACTTTGTTTTTAAATGGAGATGAAAGGATTTGATGCTTGTCCAAATTTATGTGGATGACATCATTTTTTGGATCCGCATGCAATGGTATGTGTGAAGAGTTGAGAGAACTCATGACAACAGAGTTTGAAGTAAGTGCAATGGGTGAAATCTAATGCTTTCTTTGTATTCAAGTTAAGCGATTGCAAAATGGTACTTTCATTCATCAAAGTAAGTATGTAAAAGAACTACTTATCAAATTTGATATGAATGATTGTAAACCATGTAGTACACCCATGGCTACATCTAAGCTGGTCACTATTGATGACAAAGATGACTTGGTTGATCAAACTCTTTGTAGAAGTATGATTGGATCTTTATTGTACCTAACTTTATCTAGACCAGATATCATGTTTGCTACGTATGTCTGTGCCAGATCCCATTCAACAAAGAAAGTCAAATCTTATTGTTGTGAAACGGATTTTCAGATACATAAAAGGTGCTCCCACACTTGGTATCTGATAACCTGTTAATGGGAATATTGAGCTTTCAGGTTACTCAGATAGTGATTTTGCTAGTTGTCATGCCACAAGGAAGACAACTTCAGGAGGTTGTCAATTTCTAGGCAATTGCTTAGTTTCTTGGCAAAGCAAAAAGCAAGCTGCAATTTCAACATCCACAACTGAGGCTTAGTATATTACTGCTGCAAGTTGCACTACTCAACTCCTATGGCTTCAAAATCAATTGATGGATTTTGGTGTAACTCCTCTAAAGACTCTTCTCATGTTGGATAGTCAAGAAGCTGAAAACATTATTAAATATCCATTTTCTCATCCAACTAAGGATCAGCTAGCAGATGTTCTAACAAAGGCTTTAGATACATCTACTTTTGAAAGCTTGATCTCTAGAATTGGCATGCTTAACATGGATTAAAAGAAAAATTTTTGTTTTCCATGAATAAAAAGCATTAAAATGTTTTTAGAAAATCAAAAATCCATCCTTAAAAATAGCTAAAACTGAAAATTTCAATAATTTAAAAGTCTGTTTTAAACCACTTTTTCTAAACCGCTGTTTGGCTTAAATGTATATCCACTGCTAAATGTAACCTCTGTTATCCTGTCCACTGTTCCCATCCACTGTTCCCATCCACTGTTTGGAGGTAAAACATTGTTTTGCGTTAGAGTAAAATCACCACCGTTCTCAACCACTGCTGGTTCTCAGCAACGGTTTCCCTAACAACTGTCATCCATTATCCATCAGAGGTTACACGTGGACATATGATTAGCCATCAGATCTTTGAAACCACGACCACTTCGGCATTCACTTTTTCCCTTTATATATCACAATTCTATCCAAACAGAGTTTTTACTTGCCGTATCGAATTCAAAATTCTCTAAAGCGGTTTTCATTACTCTCATCTTCTTCATTACTCCTCACTTCTATCTCCGATCATGGCTCTCAACATCAAACTCCCACACAACTACCTCCCCACTTTAAAGAAAACCGACACTAATACCTCATTCCATTCAATAATTGATGTTCTCACATCATCAAAATACAAAGACATCATGGTTACAAACACACCAATCTATGTGGATACACTCCGACAGTTCTAGGCAAATGCTAAAGTTGAATCTCAAAAGAAGAAGCCATATGCTATCATTTCTAAGGTCGAAGAAACCCTTGTCCAAATTTCCCTATCCTCAATTTCCACAACTTTTGGTCTCAAGGACCTAGATGGGAACACTTCTTTTGGCAAGCAGCAATTACATGTTGAGTTCATAGAACATGGGTATGAGGGTCAGTTATCTGGTGTTACCATTTTTAAACCAAACTTTCCTGCTAAAATGAGATATTTTTTTCCATACCTTACTTACTTATCTTTCAACAAAGACCACCTCATTTAATGAGATTCCACAATAATCTATCCCATGTATTGTTCATGGACTTGGTGGCAAATTTTAATAAATTTCAAAAAATAAAGCTCTTCTTTTATATCCAAGGCTTTTAAGCTATTATCTACAAAAGTAACTTCTAGAAAAATTTTAAACAGGTAGTTGTCTTTGAAATGAAGAGTCTTACTATTGAAACCTTTACAAGAATAAAAAAATATAGAGTCAAAGGTTTACAAAACAAAAGTAAAGGGGATGAGAATATTTTTGATGAGTCTACATCTCAAACTCAAACCTCTGAGCCTACTGCTCCTGGTGATCATGACACCATAACCAGTGTTGTGAAACCCACACTAGAAAAATCCAAAAAGAAACCATCCAAATCCAAAAAGCCCACCAAAACCACAATTCATAAAAAGGCACCCTTGGAAGATGAGATTCCAGAAGATAACCTTGTGGTAGCACAAAAGCCACTTGAAACCACTGTTGTTACTTCCTCACAACAGTTGGAAAGATCTCCACCTCAAAGCCAAACTCCTCCTGCTTCCTCACCAAGAAACAGCTAAGGAGGTTACAGCCCATGAGTTACAAGTAACTCTTGGTGGTAATTTAAGTGAAGTAGCCACTACAACTAATGACACAACAATGTTTCAGTTGGACAGTGGTTACATCCATCAGACTTCCTTAAAGGCAACAACCGTAACTTCTACTCCAGTTGTTAGTATCTAGTTCCAAGACAAAAGGGCATTTGGGTCTGATAACATGGAGATTCCTCCTGTTGATGATTCAAATACAACTACCTCTGGTAGGAATTCAGATGATCCTATTAAATTAGGTGATGAATTGAGATACAAAGAATTAACAGAGAGAATGGCATCAATGGAGTCTTCAATAACTAAAATGAAAGATATGATGAAGCAGATGTTACAAAATTCTCAAAGCCAACCATCAACACAGCAAATTACCAATGAGCTATGGAAATCTGTGCAACCAATCATTATAACTCAAAGGAATTTGGCTGACATTCACCATGAAACTCACATGAAGCTAATTAGAAACATGGTTGAGGCCAGATATAAAGATACTCAAGCAGACATCAAGGCCATCAAAGAACATTTGATATAAACCATTGCTTTACCCCTACGACAATTCTTCAAGAAGAAGTTGATGATGATGATGCCAAAGAGGGGAAGAAAGATAAACTGAGAAAGTTGTAGCCAGATGCAAAGGTGCAACAAAAGCCAAGGTCTGTTACAACCACTACTGCAAATCAAATTTTTGTTATGTCATCAGATGCTAGTGTTCAGAAAGGGATTGATGAGACCCTGAACAAACTAGTATAAGTAATTGCCACAGAAAAGCAGAAAAGGCAATATACACTGGAAGTTAAAGCTTCCAAACTATTGAAGAAGAAATGCCAAGCAGATGGAAAAAGAAGACATTGGCACTTCAAAAAGAAGAAAGTCAACAAAAAATGTCAGACAACCAATAACCACCTCTTCTAAAACCACTGCCATGCGTACAACAAGTGTATCCTCTACTCCAACAAAACGAACTCCACCACCTCAAAAGAAACAAAAACCCTCACTAAAGAAATCATCTCCACTACAACATATGTTCCAACAGATGTTAATCAAACCTCTTCCATGATCACATTTCCCACTTTAACCCAACCATTATCCCACACCACTAAGAATTCCATTATGACCACTTTCCCCACAAATTAAATTCCAACACAAAAGAAAAACTTATGTTGTTGAAGATGATGATGAAGGGATTCCATCACCAGCCCCTTTGTCATCAAAACCTATCACTTCATCACCATCCTCATCATCTTCACCTAAAACCACTTTACTTCCAACCATTAATCAACTACCATCCATCATACCTTTTGCTATCAAATATCCTCTGGAACTGATGGCTGTGCGAAAAGAAATTGAATCATTCTTCACAACAGAGGATAATACAAAACTTGACTTTCCATCTCTCTTTGGTTACATAAAGCCAAGAAATTTAGATGAATATCTAAAGTTGAAGGCTAAAGAGGATGAGAATATTTCCTAAGAGAAGAGTAAAGGAAAAGATAACGGGACTACTCAAGGAATTTTATCTTATGAACTGAGCAAAGTAAGAAAGATTGGAGACTTTTCCATAGATATGAGTAAATCCATGTCAGAAAGGCTTCTGAATGTTGAGCTGAATGAAGAACTAAAACGGGATTACCTTGACCACATTATGCAACACAAACCTTATAAAGCTACCAGGGCACAGTTCAAAGATTTGTCAACAAATGATCTTAAAGAAGAAATTGACAAAATACAATCAATGCTCAAAGATCCTCTACACAAGCAAACACCATCTAATTGGAAGAAAAACAAGCAGATAGATCAGACTAGAGCTTTAAAGCTTAAAAGGATGAAACAAGAACTAGTTTTTGCTAACTATGGTAGTGCAAGGTCAGTTGCTAGATGGTCTGAGTCCAGGGTTGTAGACATCTACAGAAAACTGGAAAAGCTTAGAAAGAAAGATCCTACAGTTCCAGGGTTGTATCACACTTAAGCAGTTTAATTTTAATTTCAGTATGACAACCTAACTTACTAATGTACTATCCTTTCTTCTTTTCCACACAATGAACACTCATTTTTTATTTTCTATATATATTTTTTTTATTTTTTGCGATTTTCTATTTTTTATTGTTTTTATTATTGAAAAACAGTAAAGTATTTACAAAATCCTTATGGAACTTGGTTATTCAGGATTCCTCATCCCGTTGAGTTTGACTAGATGTTCAAAACGAGCCCTATCAAATGCTTTTGTTTAAAGATCTGCCAGGTTATCTGGTTTGTCGACTATATGCAGTTCAATCAATTTATTTTCAGTACAATCCCGTATAAAATGATGACAAATGTCAATATGTTTTGTACGACTGTGTTTTACATGATTGTTCATGATTGAAATAGTGGCATTATTGTCTATTATAATAGGAGTACGAGTGAAATTCAAACCGTAAGCACGCATCTGCTATTGTATCCAGAGAACCGGAGAGCAACAGCTACCCGCAACAATATATTCAGCTTCACACGTAGAAGTAGACACGCAAGACTACTTCTTGCATTGCCATGACACGATCCTCCTTCCTAAGAACTGAAAACCACCTGTGGTAGACTTTTTGGTTGATTTGCATCCTCCAAAGTTCTAATCAGTGAAAATAACAAACTTCTAATAACTAGCAGCTGGATACCATAACCCAAGTTTAGGTTTCCCCTTCAAGTAACGAAGAATCCGCTTCACCACTTTCATGTGTGACTCTTTTGGATTCGCTTGATATCTGGCACAAAGACACACTGCGAACATGATGTCTGGTATTGGGGCAGTCAAGTACACTAGAGAACCAATCATTACCCTGTATTGAGTTGGATCAACATCCTCCAGACTCACATCATCTGGACCAAGATTATGATTCTTGCAAATAGGTGTGCTGAAAGTAGCGCAATCCTCCATTTTGAAACAAGATAAAATGTCTGTCACACCCCGACCCGCAGCGGAAAAGGTGATCGGGGCATGATTGGGTTATCATCAAAGCTCATGACATTTATTATGCGTTTCATATTCATTATTACAAATTAAATGGAGAATTACAATAAATGTTACAACATGTTCTAACTAACAATCTAAACTTCTTTGTTCTCTTCTAAGGCATATCCTATGTTTTCCTTGCTTCAACCTGTACACCTGTATCATGTGTAAAAGGGTTTTTGGATCAACATAATGTTGGCGAGTGAATCCTATGGAAAACATTTGAACAAATTTATTTAAATTGATTATGAAATATGTTCACAACCAAACATGAGTAAAATTAGATGTAACTTAATCAACAATCATAAGATATTAAATGAAACACTCATGAACAATAATGGAACAATTAGAGGCACGCGATGCTCAACTCGTCTCTCACGAGGAACTGAGGGGCCTGATGAATGAATTGCATAAACATGATAATATGAATGACACAACTACAAACAATATAAACTCAATGATACACACATGAACAATAATGAATTTGATTTGAAGCACGCGATGTTCTACTCGTCTCCCACGAGGAACTGATGGGCTTAATGTATGAGTTTCATATAATATGACAAAAGGAAATAAGTAAATCACAACAATAAAAACAATCTAAGTTTAAATCATGATGTGGTATGGCACTAGTTTAAATAAATAAATTAATTATTTTCATAACACATGACACACCCCAAAACGTGTAATTTAAAAGGGGAAGTTGTAAGATTCACTCACAGTGGGTGCGTTCGGTTGATGACGTTGAATGCACGCGATGTGGTTTTAACCACGAGTGAGATTAACCTAAATAAATCGCATTATGGTTTTGTGAGTAAACGGGTTTTATTAATCTATTTTAGTAGGATTGTTGGGTGAATTTTTGTGAGTTTGAGGTTATTTTCTAACCTTAAAAATGTTATTTTTAAGTATTTTTAATTGATTTTTAATTAAAATAATTAAATAAAAAATAATAAAAAAAATTGATTTTTTTCTGACCGTTGACCGTTTGACTGACCGTTGACCGGTTCGAAGGCATATTGTTGTGCGCTGAGTGAGGCTCGAACCCGAGACCTCCCGTACGCGTGCACGCAGCTCTACCAACTGAGCTACGTGTCTAACCCGTTATATATCTGATTTTAATTATATATATATATTAATTAGTTTAAACCGAAATTCATTTTATTTAAAAACAGTTTAAATCCCGAAAACCGGTGCGCTCCACAGGTCTCGAACCCGGGACCTGTGGCTTAAACTAACACACAGTCCACCGCTGGACTGTGTGTTTAACATGTTATATAATTCGATTTTTATTATACTTAAATACAAATTTGTTATTTCCTTTTCTGCCTTATTTAAAAAGAATAGATAATTGTCCGAGTCGGTGCAGAAGACCGGACTCGAACTCGTGACCTGTGATATAAACTAACACACAGTCCACCGCTGGACTGTGTGTCTAACTTGGTTATTAATCCGGTTATTAATATACTTAACATATACCAGTGGCGACTCCGGTTCAGTTAAACAAAAAAAATGGTTTTTATTAAAGCAGCGTGTGTGAAACCGGATTCGAACTTGAGACGTTAGCGTTTTATGTGCACACAGTCCACCGCTGGACTGTGTGTCTAACCCGATTAATTTCTTGATTTATATTATACTTATACGTTATAGCGGTCATCGTCTTCCTCGTCAAGTTATAACCAGAAATCGGAAATCGACTGGTTCAAGTCTTAATCGTTTTCTTTAGTGTTTTAGGTTAATTATAGATGAGATATAAGTGTAAAGAAAAGAAAATAAGCGTGAGGTATACCGACTAGCTTTCCTCTGTTTTCCGGCAGAACTCCGGCGACAGCGACTCCTTCCGGCGACGAGTGTCTTGTAGCAGCGAGTCTCCGGAAAGCTTACAAAGGGTGTGGGTATCTCCGGTATAAGCTCAGGGGCTCAGTGGGGTTCAGAAATGAGGAAACCGGTTTTCCGGCGACAAACAGAAAAATTCCAGCGAGTGGAATTACGCCGAGAAAAGGTGTATTTTTGAGCGAAAAGGTTTGCAGTGGGTTGAGGGTGAATTTATAGGGGAAAATCGAGATGTATTTGGTCTGATTTCCGACTGGATTCGTCGGTTATAAAAACTCCGGCGGTTATGGTTTGGTCGCGGACTTCAAACATCGGTTATAACCGATGTCTTAATACTAGTTTACGTTATAACTGAAAGTGTTGTTAAAAGTTCGCGAGATTACCGGGATTCCGACGACTGAACTATTGGGCGCCGGTTTTGAATTCGTAACGTCACTTTATGAATTAAATGATTTCAATATTTACCAAACAGAACAAGTGGCGCAGTGGTTTGTGTGTGTGTGTTAAGACATGTTTCCGGATCGGTACAGACCCGGGTTCGAAACCCGGCAGAGTACTTTTATTTTTATTTTGCGATTTTCAATAGTTTTTCAAAAACTAAATATATATTCCCGTATAATAATCGATTACGTATCGTTTAAAAATATTTTGGGCATTTAATTCGCAACGAAATTTTTGACTGACTGTTCGGTTGATAAACGGAGCGGGTTTGGTAAATCCGTTTTTGACGGATGTTACAGTATCCCCTGCTTTTTAGAAATTTCGTCCCGAAATTTAAATAATGATATATTTTGACTAAAAGGATGATGATGTTTTGTTTGACAGTTGTATGCTTACAAAAAAATAAGGGTTTAAGTTTTTGTTCGAGGCGGTAACATTCCTTGTAAGGGTTAAGTACCCTATTCAGGAATCGCTTTTTGTTGCCTACTGTATAAGTATTGATAAGCAGAAATGATTTGCTAAAAATGATATCATGCATAAGAGTTTAGATACGTTTGGGAAAGTAGGGTTATATCCTAAGGCAAAACTTCTAACACTACAACCTATAGGGAACATAAATAAAAACACAACAGCTAATATTCGAACATGAATAAACACAACAGCAAATATTTGAACATGAATAAACACGACAGCAAATATTTGAATCCACATTCTGATAGCATATATGTTTGAATGGTGGAAGTTCCTCTCTCGTTTGTTATGATGGAGAGGTTAGTTTATGTAGAAATGGAACACAATCCAATCTCTTTAAATAACATGATGATATAAATGTAACACAAATTCCAACCAAGGCAATACTAAATCCTACATGGAACTTCTCATAACCGCCTGATAATGCCTCTGATCCTTTGGCAAGAATACTTATATATAGGAAGTACCAGCGGCGTATCCACCATATTCTTGCCAAATTTTCATTAGTTTTATCCACCAGTTATGATTGGTTACCAAGAAACTAATAAATCCTACGTAGAACTTCTCATAACCGTCCGATAATGCCTCTGATCCTTTGACAAGAATACTTATATATAGGAAGTACCAGCGGCGTATCCACCATATTCTTGTCAAATTTTTGTTGGTTTTATCAGTGAATTATGATTAGTCCTATAACTCTACAACCAATACAACAAACATAAAATACTGAAATGAAATATATCTGTGCGATCAAGGCTCAATCGAACGGAGCCGATCGTATTGCATGTACTGAAAATGAAATGGATGTGCGCTCAAGGCTCAATCAAACGGAGCCGAACGTATTGAATGTACTGAAATTGAAATTGTGTGCTCAAGTCTCAATCAAACGGAGCCGAGCGTATTGCATGTACTGAAAATGAATAACTTAACCACACAAACAGCTTATGCATGGAACTTCTCATAACCGCCTGATAATGCCTCCGATCATTTGACAAGAATACTTATATATAGGAAGTACCAGCGGCGTATCCACCATATCCTTGTCAAATTTTCATTGACTTTATCCGCAAGTTATGGTTAGTTCGATACGACTCTACTACAAACACCACAACCACAAGATACTGATAATGAAATTGTCTGTGCGCTCAAGGCTCAATCAAACGGAGCCGAACGTATTGAATGAAATTGTATGTGCGCTCAAGGCTCAATCAAACGGAGCCGAACGTATTGAATGTACTGAAATTGAACAACTTAATCTAAACAACCATCACACAATCAGCCTATGCATGGAACCTCTCATAACCGCCTGATAATGCCTCCGATCATTTGACAAGAATACTTATATATAGGAAGTACCAGCGGCGTATCCACCATATCCTTGTCAAATTTTCATTGACTTTATCCGCAAGTTATGGTTAGTTCGATGCGACTCTACTACAAACACCACAACCACAAGATACTGATAATGAAATTGTCTGTGCGCTCAAGGCTCAATCAAACGGAGCCGAACGTATTGAATGAAATTGTATGTGCGCTCAAGGCTCAATCAAACGGAGCCGAACGTATTGAATGTACTGAAATTGAACAACTTAATCTAAACAACCATCACACAATCAGCCTATGCATGGAACCTCTCATAACCGCCTGATAATGCCTCCGATCATTTGACAAGAATACTTATATATAGGAAGTACCAGCGGCGTATCCACCATATCCTTGTCAAATTTTCATTGACTTTATCCGCAAGTTATGGTTAGTTCGATGCGACTCTACTACAAACACCACAACCACAAGATACTGATAATGAAATTGTCTGTGCGCTCAAGGCTCAATCAAACGGAGCCGAACGTATTGCATGAACTGGAAATGTAAATTGAAATGTGCGCTCAAGGCTCAATCAAACGGAGCCGAACGTATTGCATGTATTGAAATGTAAAATGAAATAACCGATCAAGGCTCAAACAAACGGAGCCGATCGTATTGCATGTATTGAAATGGAAAATGAAATGATCGATCAAGGCTCAAACAAACGGAGCCGATCGTGCGGGCACGCCCTGATCAACCGCATAATAAAATGGGGATCAAACTCAACCTCGATGGATGGGGAGCTGCGGCCTCGGCAAAAGCATATACTGAAAACAATATATAATATATAATATACCATAATTACTCTAACAGTCTACACATGTGATAAAGAAAAACATAAAACTAAACGATAGGAGTTGAATCTGGATCTTCGGCGAAAAGGACTAGTTGAGTATCTTCGTTTGGGCCGTCATTATCTTCGACAGGATTGGCGTTGATATTGAAGATTCTTCCTCTTGCTGGTGGCATAGTGGTTGGGTTTTCTTGGTTTACTTGGTTAACTGGGTTTGATTGGGCTTGAGTGTTGATAATGTTAACCAATTGGGGGCATGTGTTTTTAAAGTGGGTAGGGTCGCCACAATTGAAACAAGCTCGAGCATATGGGAACATGGAGTATTGGGGTTGTTGATAGGCTTGGGCCATGTTTTGAGTAGGGGAAAAGGTTTGGTTTTGAAAGGTGCGACAAACATTGCTCAAAATACCATAGCGTCCACAAGTTGTACATAGCCGGCAAGGTAAGGTAAGGGGATGGTGGTAAAAACAGTTGTTGCATCGAGGGTGAGTTCCAAGATATGGTTTCTTATTTGGGTAAGCTGAGTCGGGTGCCACTTGGGTGATTGGGATAGCTCGGATGGGTATGGCGTGTAAAACTGGTTGATTTCGTTGAGTAGCAGCGAAAAGTCGCCCGACTCTTCTTCTCTTAGGATTGGGTTGAGAAGGGGATTCGGTTTGAGTGGAGTCGGAGGTTTCAGTCGATTCTTTATCCTTCTTCTTCTCCTCCTTGAAGTCTTTGTTTCGGATTCGGTTCTCGGTGAGCTCTGTTGCTAGCTCCATTGCTGCTTCCAAAGTTGCAGGCTTGGCATTACAGGGTCTTGAATCTTTGACGGAAGACCACGAATGTAGTGCTCGATCAAACGGTAGAGGGGAGTGAACATGTTGGGGACCATTTGATGTAACTCGAGGAATCTTTTGTTGTAGGTGATGTGGTCTCCTTCCACTTGCTTCAATGAGTAAAATTCATCCTCTAACTTCTTGATTTCGCTCCTTGGGCAAAATCGTCTGGTCATGATTTCCTTCAATTCGTTCCAAGCTAAGGACATAGCATCTTCCACACCTCGTTTGGCCTTCTCTGTGTTCCACCAAGTAAGTGCTATCCCATATAGTCGACCGGTAGCATAACGTACTTTGCGATCCTCAGGGCAATCGCAATTTAGAAAAATATTCTCCATTTCTTCAAACCAATGGAGGAGAGCGGTGACGCCTTCAGTCCCTTTGTATTTCGGAGGGTCGCATGATTTGAAGTGCTTGTAGGTGCATTTAGTGGTATTTGGGGGAGAGTTGATAATGTTTTGGTTTGCTTGATTGACAGGATTAGCGGTAAGTGCTTGTTGAACTTGGATTACAATGTTGGGTATTACGGCAGCCATATGTTGAACGATTTGGGATCATGGGTCGCATTAGGAATGAACATTCAATAAATAATTATAGAAAAATACTACATCCATAGGATGTCTTGAGTTTTGCTCGCTGTTAGGCCCTACATGCCGCCATACTTTACCTGTGTAATCATGTGGGCCCCCATGAGTACCGGTTTTTCATATGGTTCGCACGGGTTTGCCAGGTTGCGTACACAAAAACCCGGAGAAAATCGAGAAATATGTATACAACGTGTGATATTCGGAATGTGTCCAGGTGTAGACACGGTGAAAACTCAAAGTAGGGTTAGTTCGAACGACGTTTGGTGTGGCATGCTTTGGCCTAATAGGTCCTTCGTACTCTCATCGTTGGTCCCCAGGTAGGCAAACTGGTCCGTTATATTGGATTTATACGAATGCCAGCCTAGACAGGACGTTCCGACTACCGGTACTTGTACCCTTCCAGTTACTACATGCCAGTCGCAGAACTTACTTTGATGAGATTTGAAAATTGCACAAAATCTTTGGATAATGAGAATATGAAAATAAATTGAATACATGAACATCGATATATGTATAATGAATATGTATATATGTATAATGAATATGTATATAAGCATGTATGTTTGACTGTAAATGCAACAAATATGAAACAAATAAATATCACAAGTTTGTATGTAACCACCTAATCAATTAAAATTTAGGCAGACTATAGTATAGGCTCTAAGGGTCTAATAACCTATCCTATATCCCTATAGTCATGGCTCTGATACCAATTTGTCACACCCCGACCCGCAGCGGAAAAGGTGATCGGGGCATGATTGGGTTATCATCAAAGCTCATGACATTTATTATGCGTTTCATATTCATTATTACAAATTAAATGGAGAATTACAATAAATGTTACAACATGTTCTAACTAACAATCTAAACTTCTTTGTTCTCTTCTAAGGCATATCCTATGTTTTCCTTGCTTCAACCTGTACACCTGTATCATGTGTAAAAGGGTTTTTGGATCAACATAATGTTGGCGAGTGAATCCTATGGAAAACATTTGAACAAATTTATTTAAATTGATTATGAAATATGTGCACAACCAAACATGAGTAAAATTAGATGTAACTTAATCAACAATCATAAGATATTAAATGAAACACTCATGAACAATAATGGAACAATTAGAGGCACGCGATGCTCAACTCGTCTCTCACGAGGAACTGAGGGGCCTGATGAATGAATTGCATAAACATGATAATATGAATGACACAACTACAAACAATATAAACTCAATGATACACACATGAACAATAATGAATTTGATTTGAAGCACGCGATGTTCTACTCGTCTCCCACGAGGAACTGATGGGCTTAATGTATGAGTTTCATATAATATGACAAAAGGAAATAAGTAAATCACAACAATAAAAACAATCTAAGTTTAAATCATGATGTGGTATGGCACTAGTTTAAATAAATAAATTAATTATTTTCATAACACATGACACACCCCAAAACGTGTAATTTAAAAGGGGAAGTTGTAAGATTCACTCACAGTGGGTGCGTTCGGTTGATGACGTTGAATGCACGCGATGTGGTTTTAACCACGAGTGAGATTAACCTAGATAAATCGCATGATGGTTTTGTGAGTAAACGGGTTTTATTAATCTATTTTAGTAGGATTGTTGGGTGAATTTTTGTGAGTTTGAGGCTATTTTCTAACCTTAAAAATGTTATTTTTAAGTATTTTTAATTGATTTTTAATTAAAATAATTAAATAAAAAATAATAAAAAAATTGATTTTTTTCTGACCGTTGACCGTTTGACTGACCGTTGACCGGTTCGAAGGCATATTGTTGTGCGCTGAGTGAGGCTCGAACCCGAGACCTCCCGTACGCGTGCACGCAGCTCTACCAACTGAGCTACGTGTCTAACCCGTTATATATCTGATTTTAATTATATATATATATATTAATTTGTTTAAACCGAAATTCATTTTATTTAAAAACAGTTTAAATCCCGAAAACCGGTGCGCTCCACAGGTCTCGAACCCGGGACCTGTGGCTTAAACTAACACACAGTCCACCGCTGGACTGTGTGTTTAACATGTTATATAATTCGATTTTTATTATACTTAAATACAAATTTGTTATTTCCTTTTCTGCCTTATTTAAAAAGAATAGATAATTGTCCGAGTCGGTGCAGAAGACCGGACTCGAACTCGTGACCTGTGATATAAACTAACACACAGTCCACCGCTGGACTGTGTGTCTAACTTGGTTATTAATCCAGTTATTAATATACTTAACATATACCAGTGGCGACTCCGGTTCAGTTAAACAAAAAATGGTTTTTATTAAAGCAGCGTGTGTGAAACCGGATTCGAACTTGAGACGTTAGCGTTTTATGTGCACACAGTCCACCGCTGGACTGTGTGTCTAACCCGATTAATTTCTTGATTTATATTATACTTATACGTTATAGCGGTCATCGTCTTCCTCGTCAAGTTATAACCAGAAATCGGAAATCGACTGGTTCAAGTCTTAATCGTTTTCTTTAGTGTTTTAGGTTAATTATAGATGAGATATAAGTGTAAAGAAAAGAAAATAAGCGTGAGGTATACCGACTAGCTTTCCTCTGTTTTCCGGCAGAACTCCGGCGACAGCGACTCCTTCCGGCGACGAGTGTCTTGTAGCAGCGAGTCTCCGGAAAGCTTACAAAGGGTGTGGGTATCTCCGGTATAAGCTCAGGGGCTCAGTGGGGTTCAGAAATGAGGAAACCGGTTTTCCGGCGACAAACAGAAAAATTCCAGCGAGTGGAATTACGCCGAGAAAAGGTGTATTTTTGAGCGAAAAGGTTTGCAGTGGGTTGAGGGTGAATTTATAGGGGAAAATCGAGATGTATTTGGTCTGATTTCCGACTGGATTCGTCGGTTATAAAAACTCCGGCGGTTATGGTTTGGTCGCGGACTTCAAACATCGGTTATAACCGATGTCTTAATACTAGTTTACGTTATAACTGAAAGTGTTGTTAAAAGTTCGCGAGATTACCGGGATTCCGACGACTGAACTATTGGGCGCCGGTTTTGAATTCGTAACGTCACTTTATGAATTAAATGATTTCAATATTTACCAAACAGAACAAGTGGCGCAGTGGTTTGTGTGTGTGTGTTAAGACATGTTTCCGGATCGGTACAGACCCGGGTTCGAAACCCGGCAGAGTACTTTTATTTTATTTTGCGATTTTCAACAGTTTTTCAAAAACTAAATATATATTCCCGTATAATAATCGATTACGTATCGTTTAAAAATATTTTGGGCATTTAATTCGCAACGAAATTTTTGACTGACTGTTCGGTTGATAAACGGAGCGGGTTTGGTAAATCCGTTTTTGACGGAGGTTACAATGTCAGACACATACTTTATTTGCTGTAATAAACATCCTATCTTTCTTCTGTTCAACTTGCAAACCCAGAAAGTAGGACAACTCACCCATCGCACTCATTTCAAACTTGCTCTTCATCACCTGCTCGAATTCATGACACATGCTCTCATAAGATGACCCAAAAATGATGTCATCCACGTATACCTATACCAGCAGAAAGTCTTCCTTCTTTCGCTTAATGAACAGTGTACCGTCAATCTGACCTCTTTTAAATCATTATTTAACAAATGTGTTGACAGTGTCTCATACAACGCCCTGGGTGCCTGATGCAATCCATACAATGCCTTATCAAGTCTATACACTCGATATGGATAGTCTGTATCAGTAAACCCATCTGGTTGTGAGACATACATCACTTCTTGGACTTTCTAGTAAAAAAATGCACTTTTCACATCACTTGGTAAACTTTGAAGCCCTAAATGAAGCAAAAGCTAGTAACAAACGAATTGCTTCCAACCTTGCTACCGGTGCAAACACTTCATTGTAATCAATCCCTTCTTGCTGATTGAACCCTTTCACCACTAACTGAGCCTTATTCCTTGTAACGATCCCTCGGTCATCTTTCTTGCACTTAAACACCCACTTGGTGCCTATTTCCTTATCTCCTTCTGGCAAGCCAACTAGCTCCCAAACTTTCAATTTCTTGAACTGGGCTAACTCCTCTTGCATTGCTTCAACCCATGAATTATCTTTAAGGGTCATGTGAATATTCTTCAGCTCCTATTGGGTAATAAAACAGCTATACAAACACTCGTTTATCATCCTAGTCTTCTGAATCGAGGTAAATAAACAGGAACCTTTGATCACACCTCTTCTTGTCTGAACACCTGTAGCAGCATCACCTATGATGTTCTCAACTGGATAATCTCTGTTTGCGTGTGTGATAGCAATGGTGTCAACAACTAAATTATCTCTCAGATTAGATCCAACCTCCCCTGAATGTTCTCATTAGCAAACGGATTAGTAAAGTCCTCCCCCTGAATAGGTTCAGACTCACTATCACTTGAATCCTGTCGAGCTGCACTAGAAGAAGTTTTTGGAGCATCTGTCATTGATATATTCGATCTAGGCATGAAGTCACCCTCTTCATCTTCACTGATCACCGTTTGAATCACTTGAGACTCATCTACATTGGAAAACTCAGGAATATTAAATGATATAGAAACGCTATCATAATCATATAGCAGTACCACTCGTTGAATGTTGAGGTGAATAACTAGTATTTCCATGATAAACACAACCTCAATTTTACCAGATTTTAGATTAAAAACCCTTTTATTCGGTGTTCCAGGCATATAACCTAGAAAGTATCCCTCCTTAGCTACATCACCGAATTTTTGCTTATCTTTTTCTCGCACAATGGTGCAGGGTAATCCAAATGGTTCAAAGCCTTTCAAGTTTGTTTTCCGGTTAAACAATAGTTCATGACATGTTTTCTTAAATAGTTTAACTTTTAAAACTTTGTTTAGGACATAACAAGCTGTGTTCATAGCTTCTCCCTAGAAAAGAACTTGAAGCTTTGAATCAGAGAGCATGGTCCTAGCGCCTTCAATTAACGTCCTGTTTTTCCTCTCAGCGACTCCATTCTGTTGAGGTGTATAAGGAGCATAATATTGATGTTCAATTCCCTTGCAAACACAATAGAGATCCAGAATCTGGTTCTTGAACCCCGTGCCATTATCACTACTTATCCTCTTGATCCGTGCAACATGGACATTTTCCAATTTTCTAAAAAGATCTATCAGCATCTCCGCTGTCTCATCTTTTGTACTTAAAAAGAAAACCCATGAATACCGTGAGTAATCATCTGTGACAACCAAACAGTAGTACTTTCCACCTATGCTCCTTACGTCCACTGGACCGAATAGATCCATATGAAGTAATCCATAAGGGGCATCTATAGAATTTACTGTTTTGGACTTGTGAGGTTATGTTGTTTTCCCTTTTGACATGGTAGACATTTATCTTCCACATGAAACCTCTGCACTAACACCCCTTCCACTAAATCATTTTTTAATTATGTAATTCATCTTTCGGTAGTGGATGTGGGCCATGCGTCTGTGCCACAGCATTGACTCAGCCTCATATGCTTTTAGCAATAAACACGCCACCACAGTGGAAGAATCCTTAGCACCCATGTCCATGACATAAGTGTCGTTTCTCCTTGGCACTCTCATCACTATCCAATCATTCGGGATTACCAAACCCGGTTTCAACACCAAAGCTTCAGACTTAGTAAAATGGACCGAGTGACCCTTGTCGCAGACTTGTGAAACGCTCATTAGATTGTGTTTAAGCTGCTCGACATAGTTCACTTTGTCCAACGTGATCTTCCCGTTTGTTAATTTTCCTCGACGTGTAATGTGTCCTCATATAACACCTGCAAAATTCACGTAACCTCCATCTATGTTTTCAAACTCATTCAACAACCTCGTATCCCCTGTCATGTGCCTAGAGCAGCCACTATCAACAAACCACAAGTTGATAATCCTCCTTAGCAGCTCCTGCACAACCTAACAAAAGTTAGTTAGATAGGGGGACTTAAGCCTTAATGGTCTTGGGTCTTCCAGATTCATCAACCACTGGAACATCCATCCAATATCCATCACTCCTAACTATAGTCTTAGATCTCATACCTATTGATGTAAATGGTTTTTGATTTCCACTAGGTCTCTGGTCCTGAGGTTTCCTATGCATGTTTGGACTTTGTGACCTTTGGAAATTTTGGTTTTGATTCCATGAATTTTTTATTGTGATAATTTCTAAAGTCATTGTTACAAAAATTTCGACCACCAATATTCTAGTATCGATTTTGATATTGACCTTGACTTCTAAAATTACTTGAATGACCATAGTTATTCATTCTTGGTGAACTACTTCTAGGTCTCTCATATCTGCCTGATGTATATTCAGGCTCAAACTTTTGTTGATTTCTTTGAAAACGAGGAACTTGTTGGGTTCCTTTTTCAGCCTTAGCTACACCAACAACAACACTCTGTCGCTTGGTAGCAGATGTCTTTGGTGAGTTAGAAACCTTCTGCTCTCCAATACCAATCTTTTCTGGTGATTTTTCTCTCTTTCTCTCAGTCACTTGTGCTTCATTCTTTTTGTTAGGACAAAAACTAGCTACATGTCCCTTGGTGTGACATTTGAAGTACGATCTTGCCGAAGACTCCTTAACTGAAGTCTTTGGTTTAGATCCATCAGGTGATGAGGATGAGGATGAGGATGATGCCCTTGAAGGATCTTGTTTAGTTTGCTCAATATCTGATTTTTCTATGTTTCTATTTTTAGCAAACTGCACATTTGACTTACTTTCAATAACAATGGTTTCATCTTTCATATCACTCCCTTTAACAAAATCATTTTTTTAACAAAAGTTTGCTTTTTTATTCTTAGGGCGTGCATTCTTTGTTTTCAAAACCGCTTCCCTGTTATTATCCTTCTTGGCATGTTCAGACACATCAACATTCCCTGATGTGGAACTACTAGGTGTAGTTGACACAAAGTATGTTAGCTCTTCTTTATCTGGCAAGAAAGAATAGTCATGACCAAGAGGTGGTGGAACTTCATTGAAACCTTTGAAGCCCACACTTGTCTTGTCATTACTTTTCTTCAAGCCATTAATCATGTGTTTCATTACACAAGATGAATCTCTGAATTGATTCAATTTCTTTTCAAGTTCACAAATTTTCAGTTGTGCTTCTGACAATTTGCGTTTTTCAGAAATCTCTTTTGTTTTCTCACTCATCGTATCATGAGCTAAGTCAATAATTTGAAGTTTTTCATTTAGTTTATAGGTTAAATGTTGATTTCTTCTTCATAACCCTTAATTTTATGCAAATATAATGACTCATTTCTTTTTACGAAAACGTTTGATTCTTTTACGCTCGAGAGCTCATTTACTAGACTTTGGTTTTGTTTTGTTAAACTGTCAACTTCACTTTGCAGTTCACAACATTTTAAGCACCTACTAGAGTTAGAATGTACCTCTCCTATTGATTTGCTTAGATCAGCCATGAAAGCAGCCAAATCTACAGCCATCTTCTTATCTGGAGCATCCTTTTCTACATCAGAGTTTACGTTTTCTTCCTGAACTTCAATTGTCTGATCATCATCAACTTTTTTAGCTACAGTCTCTTGCTCTACCTCATCATCAACCTTTACTTCTACATCGTCAACTGGGACTATGTCAGCCATGAAATCCTGTGTGGCATTGTCATCACCTTCCAAATGAACACTCCAATCATAAGAACCTTCTATAGCAGTAGAGATCAAGGCCTTTGATCTAGTGTTAGTTGATGAATTCCTGTTGCTTGAACCATGACCAGGAGAATCTTGAAATGATGAGTTAGAACGAGACTCAGTCTTAGGTCTTTGACATTCTCTAGCAAAGTGTCCGTAATTTTGACAATTGTAACATCTCACTTTAGACTTGTCAAAACCTACATTCTTTCCAACGAACTTCCTTCCGTCCTATTCATGAACCTCTTCATTCTTCTAAAGATCATGGTCATCTGCCATTGTAAATCCATCTCCTCTGGGTCATTAGGGTCAATCTGATCATAATCTTCATCAAAAGTAGCAGGATCAGATATTCTTCCCTGAATGTAGTTCTCATATGAAGCAATGAATAAAGCAAGCAAGGCCAGGTGTTCTTCTACGGCCTTCACACTCAGAGGCATACCTAGTATTGCTGGATTGTTGTCTCTTTGATCCTGTGGATCCTCCTGAAGCAGATATAAAACATACATCACCTTTAACATTTGTCACAGCCTGCTCATTTTCACATGAGAGAAACGCAGTTGAATCACTTGAAGCATTGTTGGAAGACAAAGATGGAATCCCTTTATATATTCCGGGATCTTGAACCTGATCATATCTAGTTTCCTTCTTCATGTTGAGCTCATAAGCTCTAAGTTTCCCAACAACCTCTTCCAAGTTTTATCTTCATAATCAGCTTCACCCTTTATCATAAGAGTATAAATATCCCATTTGGCAGGCAAAGCATCTAGCAACTTATCGTTTATCTCAACATCCGTGTATCCCTTTATGTCGTATTGTCCATTTCTGACATTAGATGATAGTATCTCATGATCATATCTTTGAGGGACTCAGTTCTCATGTCTTTAAAGACAACAAATTGCTTCTTCAACAAGTCAACTTTGTTTTTCTTCACATCAGGATTGCCCTCATACCTCTTCTCTAGAGCATCGCACATCTCCTTTGAAGTAGTATATCACTTGAATGTATGTTTGATGCCATCAGGTAAAGACATCTTTATTGCAGCTAAGGCCTTCTTCTCAGACTCATACATTCTCTTATCTGCCTCTGACATGTTTACATAGGCAGTGACCCATTATCTACCTTCAAAGTCGTGAGTTAGGTTTACGTACCCATCTTGAATACATACCCACATCCATGTGTCCTGATATTCAATGAACGACTAAAACCTATCCTTCCATGTAAGGTAATTCTCTACCTTCAATATCTCTGGCGGTCTGTTAGTCGTGCCTGCCTCATGCTCCATTCTCAACAATTCGTTTAAGTTTGATATATTCGACATTTTTACCGAACCGGCTCGCTAAAAGCGTTTAAAAATAGTCCGAAATGTTTATTACCAAATTGTACTGTTAGACTCGTCTCGACAATACGAAGCCAATGATATATAAATGTCTGAGACGTTTTTAGGAATCGTGCCTTTTTTGTCCTAAAAATCACACGAGTCTAACTGTGCAGTCGGATTGTCATAATTGTTTACGGATCAAATTTTGTGTATGAAACGTTTATCTCCGATTAAGTCAACTGGTTAACTTTCCACCTTTTCGAGTTCAACTCAGAACAGTACCCAATTCGAAATAGTAACTCGGATTAACAATCCGAAATGGAATTTCGGAACAGTGATTCGAGATACCAATCCGAGATGGTAATTCAGAACGGTGATCCAAGATGGTAGTCTAGATGGTCCGAGATGTGTCCGAAATTATCCGAAATGGCCCTAATTCGAAACAGTATCCGAGATACTTATCCGAGATGGTTATTCGAGATGATCCGAAATCAATACTAAAGATCCAAGATGCACTGTTTTTATCTGAGATGCTTCCCAGTTTATTCGAGATGCTTCCTAATTTATCCAACATACACTGTTTTGATCCGAGATGCAATCCAAGATCAATTTTGATGATCCGAAATGCAAGAACACTATCCGAAATGCCTTACTAATGATCTAATATGCTTGTTGTCTATCCGAAAACAGCAGCAAAAGCCTAGAACAACCTTCAAACTTCAAACCAGCCGTCAAAAAGTCCAAAACTTCAACTTTTCTGCTATTACGATTCTGAACCGAGCAAAACAAGAGCTTAAAGCTCTGATACCAATTGTATGTCCCCTAATCAGTATGGATCTTCACAGTATCGTCTATTTAACCTAGAGTGCGGAATCCTCTAGATCAGATTATCACAAAAATATGAGGAGGAACAGAAATCACCATAAACCCGATCTTTGTTGATCATCTATCACAACGATTACAATCAGTCTAGATCCCACGAATTCATCCAAGACAATCTCTCTACGAATTCTCTCTCAACTCTCTCTAAAGTGACTAATTGAGTAATCTTAACCCTAATGCAAAACTCTGTTTATATAGAGACAGGCTTGCAACTGGGCTAGGGTTTAATCACATGGGCTACAAATTTGCTAGGCCCAATTCGCCTACCACTCCCTATAATATGGGTTTGGTTTAGCCCAATCACTACAACTAACTATTACAAAGCCCAACCCACTAACTGTTTATTGTTTTACAAATTACAAGATATCCAAAGACCAAATCTAAGCTGTTGTCACAAATATGCACCAACAAGAAGATATCTCAATAGTTCTTATCATTAGAGTTTATATTGTATTTTAATGTAATAGTGTTTATGCCTAGTAGAGTTTAGAGTTTGCTAGTTTGTTAAATGTCACTTTCATAGTGACGTCAGCAAAAGATGCTTAGTGGTTTGTAATGTATTATAAATAGAACAGTGCCTATACTGTCTATCTATCACTTCTTCTACACATTTTGCACGAACAAATTAGAGTGATCTTAGGCTGAGGGGAGTTTGTAATTTGCATGCATACATAATTAATATTACAAAAGCATGTCAATGAAAACAATCTTTCAATTGTTGTGATTTAAAAGTTTTACACATTTCCCCTGCACTGTTCCATTGATTATTATCTTCTTCAATTGATTTCATCTAAAACAATCACATCAATATCAAACTCAGATCCTAACATTTGTAGTTGCAACCTTAAATTGCTATAAAAAGTTATGCCGAGACATAAAACTCACAAAACGCCATGATCTGATAAAATGAAGTCATATAACTTTATTGCCATGTGCTATTATTTAGGAGAACAATCTTCAAGTTTCAAGGGGTGCAGGAACTACCAAGGGCGATATTCAAGAGCATGAGACCAGGATTATATGCACACAATAGTTGTGTTCAAACTTGGGGCACATCCTAAGCTATGAAGAAAGGACCCAAAATCACGATCAAGATTGTTCTGCACTCATATAATGATGGTCAGTGTTTTTCGTACTAAACGATGCGGTCATATTAGGACATTGTTTTGTTAATAAATATTGTTCAAATGCAAAATTACAGAATAGCCCCGTGTTTAATAGAAAAGAAGGTTTTCAATACATTGAATTCAATCGAAACATGGAGACAGTTTTGAAATACACTCGTGTCAAAGAAGATCTGAAGGATAAAACGATAAAGGAATATAATCTAGTCTTCATGCAAATAATATGGCAAAGGCATTTCTATGTTATCTGCTTCAACATAAAATCATATAAGGTCGATGTCTTTGACAACAATGCTCAATACGATAATTTGGCATTGAAAAAAAACTATGATGGATGGGTTGAAAAACTGGTAACTCCCTTAAAAACTTTTTATTATTTTACAACTTTAGTGTAAAAACACCATAATAACTGTTTTGGTCAAAAATCAATCTAAGGATAATGTAAGCAAATATGATTATGTGAGGTAGTGTGCTCGATTATTGAATAAATGTATGAATAAAAATGAAATGTAAATGGCAATGAACATGATGATTTATACGAGTAAAAAGCCCTTGATCTTTAGAAGATCTCCGGCAAAAAAAACCTCGGATATTGAAAACTACCACTATCAACTATATTGCATAAAAAGAATTACAACTTCAGATGTTGATGAAGTGTAATACAATCGAATGCTAAGTGTGTAGAGAGCTGAGGTTTGCAATGTATGCGAGAGTGTGTGTGTGTAACCATAATTATGCTATCTAACACTTGATCAACCCCTTTTGAACTAAGCTAGCAACTAATTCTGAAATTCTAGGATACCACATCGAAGTTCCATGACCGTTAGTGGAATTCAACATGTGCAGCATCTTGAACGAATTATTGCCGAGATTCCAGCTGAGACTTAGTCCATGTCACTAATAACCTGCATACAAACGTTAGAAAACATATAGAACAATTGTTAGTAATCATAAGTAAAGTTAAGGATCTTTGATCCTCCAGGTCCCTGCACCATCTGCTAAGAAAAACTCATCCAGGCAACACATAAGGATTCATGATCCACAATTATTAAAACCTATGCCCTAATAATTTCCCCCCAATATGGCAGTGGTGATAAGGATCACAACTGTCATATTTCCATTACAATCGAACTAGTCTTTGCTGCATGTAACTAGCCCTTACACATCCTGACGTAAGTGATAAGACATCTATAACCACCATTGTGAAATATAGGTTTAAAGATAACTTCTCAAGTGCCTTTAAAGATCAAAACTTTAATCCTTATAACTCAATTCCAGAGTTAATTCAGGTATTCCTCTCTCTATATTCCTCTTTCTTTTTCTGAAATTCTTCATCTCCCCTTTCGGATCATGGTTAAGATGGCTACCCGATACAAGCCCGGAGAAGGATAACGTGCCCCAAAGCAGAACCTGTTAGCTAATCCTTCCTCGGAGCTCTACAAGTTCACTAATCTAGAGATTGAGGATCTATTCCCCTATTTTCCACCAGAAACGGTATTCCGGCCGTTTGACTCTTCCATGAAGAGTGACGTCGTTTCACCCATTTGGATTTGCTTTCCAGCCCTGCTGTTCCTTCTTGGTTTCTCCTACCCCTTCCCTGATCTCACCCACAAATTCTTCACTCTTACTGACATCGGTTATAACCAGGCTATGCCGATGCTTTGGAGAGTTCTTTATACCATTGAGGAGATCATCAGGACTGAAGGATTGAACTTCAATCTCTCTGAGCTTGCCTATCTATATTCCTTAGTCAACCCTGGCTCCCATAGTTTCTTGTTTAAGGCGAAAGCTCACCAACCTCTTCCCATCCTCAAGACCACTCAAAACGGTTCCTCATGGAAGAATCAGTTCTTTTTTTTTTCAAAAGGAGTTCGATTCCCCAAGGGGACAGTTTGCCCAAGAAGTGGATCTTGAAAGGTAGGATTTAGGATCCTTAGATAATCATAATAATGACTGTCTTTCTTGTTGTTACTTATTTGTTTTCCCTTTGTTTGCAGTGACCAATTTCAGTTGTCTAGCCAATCTTCCAGGAACACTTGAGAGGGTCGCAGCTTTCTGGGCACTTGATTCCATTGTGAGAACATTCAAGCCAAAGGTTAAGGATCAAAGAGAACACCTCCAGGTCCTACACAATGTCAAGTAAGTATTCGCATTGTATTTTGCAACGATGTATTTGATAAAATGCATAAAACTAGAATACTTA
The DNA here is from genome assembly GCA_947069175.1 of Scalesia atractyloides. Lineage (NCBI taxonomy): Eukaryota > Viridiplantae > Streptophyta > Magnoliopsida > Asterales > Asteraceae > Scalesia > Scalesia atractyloides. The sequence continues at coordinate 57,613,537 of CAMTDV010000026.1, forward strand.
TCTATTTATTCATGATGTAGGTGCTCAAAAATCTACAAGCAAATCTGCCACCAAGTTCGGCCTGGATGACATTGCCAACTTCATTTCTCCTCGCTCTGTTAGGAGAGAGCTAACCAAATTTCAGAGCCCAAGGCCATCACCACCAGGGCCAAAGCTGGTTCAAAAGTAAGAAGCCCATGGAGGTTGAGGAGGATGAGCTCGAGGCTGAGAGGCTAATCCACGACTTCGTTGGAGAGGTAAGGATCCTTGATCCATTTATGTTATTGTTACCTTTAGTGAACGATCCTCAATCCTGAAATTATGTGTTACCCTTTTACAGAGGTTTGTCCGCTTGAAGGCCTACAAGGATAAAAGCTTGGCGGAGGCTGAGGTTAACTGGCTGGTCTGTGATCCATCATTGCCGTAAAGGACAAAGTTATCACCCAGCTCAAGAAAGAGAAAATAACCCTAAAAGTATAGCAGCTGACCGCCGAAGTTGGGATACACAAGGCAGTTATGATGGCAACTAATGACTGGGTGTGTGCTGGTCATGCCATTGGTCAAGCAAGGATCAGGATAGTCTAATAGGCTATGGATCCTGACTTTGACCGTTCTTCATGAGACTTAGCTTGCTGGAAGTAGAAACTCCTCGAGCTTGGTGATGAAGCGGAGTTATAGCCAATGAAGATGCTGGAAGCAGGCTCGAGCGGAGCGAAGGAGGTGGCTAAGGTTGTTGGAGGTGATGCTGGTGAAGGTGGTGAAGTTGTGGTGGAGACCGCACAAGCAGGCGATGACGGATGTTGATGCCTAGGCCTGAGCCCACGTTTTTTTAAGGTTTATGTTTCTTTTGTTTTGATGGTGTTTTGGTATCGAACAATTTGGTCTGTAATTTCTGAACGATAGTTATCTAAGTTAAGGATCACTAATCCTTAAAACAATAGGGGGTGGAAAAGGTGGATAGGTCCTTCTTTTTATGGAGGATGAAGCCTTTACCAGGATCACTATCCTACACTTCATGAACAATTAGCAATGGACACCCTGCATCAACCCGAGTGGACGGACCACGTTTTGCTGGTAGAAATTCGGGTTGATCATTTTGGCAACCTTACGGGGTTTTAAATAAAATCTAATCTTTTGACTATATTTGTGTTCAAAGTTTTGGTATGTTTGTGGCTCTTCATTCAAATATAATGTTCGTGAAAAATCATAAGTTTTACCTTGTATATAATAATCTTAGATAAAATTTGATTAAACGCAAGTAGATAAATTACATACCCTTAATTGCAAGGTTCAGGGTGAAGTCAATAAGAGAAACAAGTATGAAAAGAGAACATACTAGAAAACCCAAGTTAGGATTTTGTATCCTTATGAACTACCTTTGTATAAATAAACTAGTCACCATTAGAAAATCTTTTAAGGATCCAAGATCCTTTTTTTATCTACTTGTGAATCTTCAAAGCTCCAAAACCTGTTGGAATCGACTTGGGACTGAGCCAAACAATCTAGGGACAAGCCCAAATAAACTAAGGATAAGCCCAAATAATCTGGGGACAAGCCCAAATAAACTTGGGACAAACCCAAACTTGGGACAAGCCCACTTAAGTGAGATGAAAATGTCAAAACCTTAGCTAACGTGAAAATGTTATAAACCTTAGGATAACGGATGTGTGGTACGTCTACCATTATATTTGAGATCCTACATATGGCCAACAATAATGAAATTGTCAGCCACTAAGCGTGTACTGGTCCCATTGCCTTGAACCATACTTGGATCACTTTCCTTTTTACCAGGTTGAAGCCTTTACTAGGATCACTTTCCTTGTTACATAAAATATTTCTTGAGGTGAATAGGATTTAAGGCCCTGGGTAAAAGGTCACCTTACATGGTTAGTAGACGGTATGCCCCCTTTCCTACCTATAAGATAGGGGCCTTCCCATTTAGGTGACAATTTGCCATCTGGGTTTGTGGTATTTTGAAATGCTTTCCTTAACACCAAGTCTCCAACATGAAATTGTCTAATCCTGAAATTCTTGTTATATGCCCCAGCCATCCTTTTTTGATAACTGGCCATCCTTATTCTTGCTAAATCTTTGAGCTCATCTATAATATCCAGGTCTTGAGTCAGATTCTCACTATTTGTCTGAGAATCACGGATGCTTGTTCTGGCTGTAGGAACCACCAACTCTATTAGGATCACAGCTTCAGTTCCAAAAACTAGAGAGAAAGGAGTCTGGCCTGTAGCACTCTTTGGAGTTGTCCTATCTGCCCAAAGGACATATGGCAACTCTTCAGCCCACTTTCCTTTCTCAGACCCAAGTTTCTTCTTCAACTTGTTGATGATGATCTTGTTGCTTGACTCTGCTTGGCCATTAGCTTGTGAATGAACTTGTGTAGATGTTATCATCTTGATTCCCCAACTGACACAAAAGTTAGTAGTTCTATTCCCAATAAATTGGGATCCATTATCACATATAATTTCAGAAGGAATTCCAATTCTAGTAATAATGTTTCTCTTAATGAAGGATATAACTTACTTGTCTCTGACTTGAGCAAAAGCTTCTGCTTCTATCCATTTGGAAGAGTAGTCAGTCATAGTTAGCATAAATATTTTTCCTCCTAGTGCCTTTGGAAGTTTTCCTACTATATCCATTCCCTATTTCATGAATGGCCAAGAGTAAATTATTGGATATAAAGGCTCTGCTGGTTGATGTAGGATGTTGATATGTCTTTGACAAGCATCACATTTCCTTGCATAGTCTACTACATCCTTCTTCATTGTGGGCCAGTAGTAACCTGTTCTAAGGATCCTTGAGAATAGTGACCTGCCCCTAGTGTGATTTCCACAGTATCCTTCATGGATATCCTTTAAGACCTCTTGAATTTCTGGATCCATAATGCATTGCAAATAGGGATCTGCAAGAATCTTTTATACAATGTGTTATTTAATATTGTAAATTGGGACACCTTAATTCTGAAGGCCCTGGGATTCTCCCATGTGGGAGTTTCCCCGTTCTAAATGTAGTTCAAATTGGAAGGATCCATGATCCTGAATTTGGTTGTACATCACTGGGTATAATTGTAGTATCCTCAACTATCTCCATTGCTTCATTTCCTCAATTGCAGGAGAAAGAAAATGGATAATAGGTATCCTCACATCTTTTGGTAGTTTCAAGGACGATCCTAGGTTTGCCAACACATCTGCTCCAGCATTTTCTTCTCTAAGTACCTGCGTTATGCTGAAGGAAACGAAAGCATTTACTAGTTTTTTTAAAAATTTCCAAATATTTGATTAATTTATCACCCTCTTTCACAACGTATGAGCCATTATAAATGTAGTAATTAGCAAGAGTCTATGTATACTTGAAGATACCTGATCCTCATCTGTTTTGCTAATTGCAAACCTGCTATTAGGGCCTCATATTTTGCTTCATTGTTAGTTGTCTAAATTTCACAGGCAATGGACTAAGGGATTATGTCCCCTGTGGTGATTTTAGTAGTATTCCTAGCCTGGTTCCTTTGACATTCGAGGCCCTATTAGCGAAGAGTGTCCAAGCATCCTTGGTCGTTTCAGGTTGTTGAACCTCTAATTTAGCTTCCCTTTGTAGATCACTACTGAAATCAGCCACAAAGTCAGCCAAAGATTGAGACTTGATAGCAGTCCTTGGTTCATATTTATATTATATGCACTAAGCTTGACTGCCCACTTCGCCATTCTTCCTGACAATTCAGGTTTCATGACAACATTCTTAATGGGAAAATTAGTCTTCACAATAATAGTATGTGTTTCAAAATAATGTCTAAGTTTTGTGGAAGCCATGATCAATGCATGAATTAACTTTTCTAAATGTGAGTACATAGCTTCGGCATCTAGATAGCTTTTACTTAAATAATATACCGGATGTTGTTGGCCTTCATGATCTTTAACTAATACTTCACTTATTGCATTACCTGAGACAGCTAAGTACAAGGATAATGGTTCACCATTTTCTTGTTTCATTAGGGCTGGTGATGAGGAAAATTAATCCTTGAGAGCTTTGAGTACAGCTTCATGCTTCTCGGTCCACTCAAATTTCTTATTCTTCCTTAGATTGTCATAAAAATCCTTGCATTTCTCTAAAGACTTTGAAATGAACCTTTTAAGGCTGCAATCCTTCCTGTTAGCCTCTAGACATCCTTAGCATTGGTAGGGGATTTTATGTTCACAATCGCCTTTGTCTGCTCAAGGCATGCTTCACTCCCTCTTTTTGTCACCATGTACCCCATGAACTTCACAGCTTTGACACCAAAGTGGCACTTTGAAGGATTCAGCTTCATGTTGTATTGATCAAGGATATTGAATGCCACTTCAAGATCTTTGAGATGATCCTCAGCTTTCTTGGACTTGACCACCATGTCATCTATATACACTTCCATAGTGTCTCCTATTTTCTCTTTGAACATCATTTAGACCAATCTTTGGTAGGTGGCACCTACATTTCTGAGTCCAAAAGGCATTATAATATAATAATATATGCCAGTAGGAGTCATGAATGTTGTATCTTCTTTATCAGATGGTTCCATCTGAATTTGTTGGAATCCAGGCGAAGCATCCATAAAGGTAAGCAATTCATGTCATGTCGTTGCATCCACCATGGAGTCAATGTGTGGAAGTGGGAAAGGACCTTGGGACATGCCTTATTTAAATCTGCAAAGTCGACACATACGCTCTACTTTCCATTTTACTTTTGAACAACCACCACATTGGCTAACTATCTTGGATACTTGACTTCCCTAATCATACATGCCTTTAAGAGTTTGTCTACCTCCTCTTGGATAGTAAGATTTCTTTCAGGTGCAATTTTTTTTCTTTTTTGATGAATTGTCCTGAAAGATTTATCAATTCCCAATTTATGTGTTATAATATCTTTAGAGATACTTGTCATATCCTCGTGTTTCTAGGCAAAGGTAGACTTTCTTCTTCTTAGGAAGGATACTAGATCCTGCTCTACATTGTCAAGGATCCCGGATCTTATGAGGACCTTGATTTCAGGATCCTGAGAATCCAGTATTACATCCTTTATGTCTTGCTCTGCTGCCACAAGGACATTCCTTGGAGGTTGCTGTGATTGCTATGCCGCCCTTGGTTTTGAAGCAAGTTTCATTGAAGAGGTGTAACAATTCTTGGCCTCTTGCTGGTCGCTCTCTATTTTCACTACCCCCCAAGGTGTCAGTAGTTTTACACATTGGTGGTAGGTTGATGGAACAACTTTCATTTCATGAATCCAAGGCCTACCAAGTATCACATTGCAACAAGACAAACAATCAATAACACAAAATTTTTGTATAGAGTTTACCCCCTCGATATAGATTGGGAGCTTGATGTCCCCTAGCGCGTTCTTCTTTTTACCGCTGAATCCTACAAGGACCAATGATCTCCAAATTATTTCTGTTTCCGGGATGTTTATCTTCTTCAGGATATCAAGTTGTATGATGTTTATAGAGCTTCCTCCATCTATGAGGATCCCGCGAACAAAGTGATTAGCAATAAACAAAGCAATAACTAGGCCATCATGATGAGGATCCTGACTATCAACACGATCATCCTCATCAGAGGATATAACTTTCTATTGCGTTAGAGTGGAGGTTCTAATAGGCCTGTCTCCTTCTCCAACTTTGATCCTCCGGAAATAAATTTAATGATTTGTGCGTCAAGCTGGAAGTGGAGCAGCTTTTTCTGGAACATTTTCAAGATCCTGATCCTTGACCTCATTCTGCCCAGCAATTCTTTCAATTGCCCCTTACTGAGGAGATAGCCAATTTCTCTTCTCAAAGCTATGCATTCATCCATCAAATGGCCAAAGTCTTCATGGTATGCACACCACTTGGACTTATCCTTAAAGGAGTTTGACTTCTTGTTCTTCTTGGGCCACCTAGCTTTTTCACCTAAGTTCTACCAGGAAAGCATCAATTCACTATTATCAACAGAAAAGCAATATTCAGATATTCGATGATACTCTTCCTCATCTTCATCTTGTTCAACTGCATGAACGTTTTGGTTATTGGACTTGGAGTACGGCTTGGATCGGTTATTCTTGTAGAATGATCCTTGCTTTATATCGTCGTACTCCTGTTTGTTTGAACCTATGAGCCTGACCTGGATCCTTTTATCATCCTCTAAACAGATGAATCTTAGGGCCCTGTTTCTTACTTCAACCAGTTCCTGCAAGGGGTCTTGACAAGGTCATCGTAAAAGGGGGAATCCTTTTGTAATCCCATTTTAAATTCCTCAACAGCAGTTGCAACATCTAAGTTCGGGATTTCCTCAAGGATTCATCACGATCCTAGGTTATCCTATATAAGTCACTAGTTATCCTTTCATAAGTTCTACTTTATGAAAACTGATTATTAAATAGGTTAACTAAATATGAGAATGAAGTAATGGAATAGAGAGGAAGACTTTTGCAGCCATTTTAGTGTTGATCCAGTGAGTGTGGATCCAAAGCCCTTACACAAGCAAGCTTCTTTCAACCTTTCGGGGATGGGGTTTATGTCCATCCTTTCCCAGTGTTATGTCACGTGTTCCTATGGATCGGTTGTTCCATCATACAACTTCATGTTTGGTGTTTGGAAGCATTTTGGAATCTCTGCATTGCATATGGGTGGTGCAAAGCGAGACACCTTGTGGCTTCCATTCGGAAATTTTTAGGAATATGCTTAACTATTCCTAGAACATTGGATATCATATGCTTGAGCTTTTGTAGTTCTCTGGACATGGACTTGCTAATCCTTGCATCCTGCATGAAACCATAATTAGTATCCATAAATGTATTATGTAAATTATGACCTCCTGTTTGGCTTAAATGTGGTATTCAAGAAATGTATTAGGGATAAGTCATGTCTACTATCAAAGTTGGGCTTGAGAAAGTGATAGTTTGCATTGGGATGAAGTCCCTCATGGACTTTTGAACTTCTAAGTGGTTGGCTCCTTGAGGATCCTTGATCCTAGAAGATATTGGATCTAGGATATATTGGTGCTGAAGGTCTTGATGAGTAATCCATGGATCTTTGAACCCGAGCTGAGGATCCTTGATGCTGAAAGTAGGATCCTTAAGGCTGGTACATTCCCTATGATCCTCAAGGTTGGTAGAAGGATCCTTGAGGCTGAGTCATTGCTAGTGATCCTTGCTGAAGGATAGAGGATCCTTAAGGCTGGACAGTGGATCCTCTAGAATGTTGAATTGTTGATGTTGGAGTGACAAAGTCTAACGCTCTAGGCATCAATGGAGACTGATCTTCTTCAGGCCTCTTCTGCTTCTTGATGTCATCAATTTCGCGAAGGATCATCTAGTTGGTTTTGTCTTGCTGCTCCATATAGCTTTTGATCTGCGAAGACAAAACAAAAATATCAGTGTTAGTATTAGCAGAAGATGAAGTAGTAGAAGTTTTTAATGCTGTGAAGACGGCTGATGTCTTCTTTTGAGCTTTTTTCACATTCTTCTGGAATGGTGGGGGAAAAGGCATAGTGGTTTGAGATGAGGTAACCGCCGGCATGGCACTTGAAGTAGCTTTTCCCTAAGAGGCCATGAAGCTGATGAAAATGAATGGAATGAACGAAAAGTTTTAGAATTGAAGCACCACTTGCCCCACAGTGGGTGCCAAATTGTTTTGGTCAAAAATCAATCTAAGGATAATGTAACCAAATCTGATTTTGTGAGGTAGTGTGCTTGAATTGAACAATTGTATGATAAAAAATGAAATGTAAATGGCAATGAACACGGTGATTTATACTAGGAAAATGCCCTTGATCTTTAGAAGATCTCCAGCACAAAAAACCTCGAATAGTGAAAATTATCACTATCAACTATATTGCACAAAAAGAATTATAACTTCAGATGTTGATCAAGTGTAATACAATCGAATGCTAAGTGTGTAGAGAGTTGTGGTTTGCATTGTATGCGAGAGTGTGTGTGTAACCATAATTCTGCTATCTAACACTTGATCAACCCCTTTTGAACTAAGCTAACAACTAATTCCAAAATTCTAGGATGACCATGTCCAAGTTCCATGACCGTTAGTGGAATTCAACATATGCAGCATCTTGAACGAATTATTCCCGAGATTCCAGCTGAGACTTAGTTCACGTCGCCAATAACCTGCATACGAACGATAGCAAACATAGAGAACAATTACTAGAAATCATAAGTAAAGTTAAGGATCTTTGATCCTCCGGGTCCCAGCACCATCCGATAAGGATAACTGATCTAGGCAAGATTTAAGGATTCGTGATCCACAATTATTAAAACCTATGCCCTAACAATAACTATGGAAAAATGTCAAACTGGTAGCAAGATGCTTTTGCAAACTATTTGATTGATTAAACAACACCCAAGTCGTCGGCAAATAAAAGGGCAAATATTGTGAGACAGAAAATGGATTGGAGAACAACATTTAACTTGGTCAACTGTAGGATATTTACAATGTGGCATGTGGAAATGTATATGGGGCAGATGTCTAATTGGGCATGTGGTTTAGCAAAACAATAGGCCCAAAATAACCTACAAAAGAAACAACTAATTGAACTTAGGATCAAGTACACTACAAAAATCTTACTCCATACCTTAAATCAAAGCTGAACTTAACTTCTAAAACAATTAAGTAAATTCTTGCTACTAGGGAATGAAAGAATAGCAGAATATTACAACCCAGGATTGGAAAGGATAGAAGAAAGGATGGCCGAATTAGACTAGTTTGTTAAAACGCTATGTTTTCTATGTTATTTTGGTTTACATTTTTGCGTGTTTATATTAGGACCAACCGTAAAACACCATATCTTTCACATAGTATTGTTTTTGTTTATAGTATACATGCTTATGTTAACATCCCCTATATATTTTTCATGTTTCAAAACGCCAGATTGTATGGCACATTTTAGGTTTGTATCCTACATAAAACGCCAAAAATGCTAGATACATCATATCTTCTAACCTTTTAGGTGTCGAAACTATGAAGAAATAGAATCTTCACAGCATACAGGGCTATGAACAGATAAAAATTCAGAAAGTCTATTTACAACTATTATTGTTTTGGAGTCAAAATAATATATTGCGTCAATAAAAACATTATATAAGTAGAAAAGTAACAATACAAAAAAGTATATCACTTTAACAACTAAAAACGATAAAAACTATGTAAAATGCCATACAAGATAAAAAATGGCTCAACTTATTGCATGGAGGGTCGGTAGATCAAATAAATGTTTCGTTCTAAAGGAGAAGAGTGAAGGTAAATACCATCAAAGCCATACTTGATATGCATGAGGCGGTCTAGAGTGATATTCTGGCACTTGGTGTTCTAGTGGCTAACCAGTGTGAAAGAACTGAAACACTAATAAGAAGATTGAAGAAAAGATTTCGAGTGGATGATGATGCTAGTTATGAGCAACCAACCATTATTAAATGGAGTTTGAATTAAGAATGGAGGATGGTGATAGTTGCTTATAGCAACGGAGAGAAGGATTCCTTCACAATGGATCAAGTCCTATACATAGACAATGTTCACCACATTGAACAACTATGTGATTTCAGACCTTCAAACACTATCATAAATAGGATTGTGATTACGTTTGAATCTAGGATGTGAGATAGTTTGCACCAGTTGAGGTGTTAAGCGCCAATGTGATTGATGATGATGAATCTAAGGAAAGTGATGAGCAAACTGATGTGTACATCTCTGATGTACTCCCACCCGATGATGATTATTAATTTGATCTGATTTATTTCATTTTCATTGTAATGTTTTTATGAATGAATTGTGATGATTGTAATAACATCATTAACGCCATGATATTTACTTTGAATCATTTATAAAGAAAGGATTAATTTATCGGAGTGAAAACAAAAAAAAGGCGTAACGCCATAAAAATTATCAATTTAAACATTAACTGAACGCCAAATGGTTTAAACGTGATAAAGTAACGCGATGAATGGAATAGAACAGGAAAAAATATTAAACGTAGTAAAAAGACATAAACGCCTCACCGTCTGAATATAGCGCCAGCCATGTGTCGCTCTGTGAATTGTTCTCACCGTTTTCACACTTCTCACCATTTTATCCACATCCCATTTCTCTCTCTCTCTCTCTCTCTCTGTATATATATATATATATATATATATATATATATATATATATGAAGAGGGTCATGAGGAAACTAGTTAAATGTGAGAAAGCTAAAAAACTACCAAAAAAAGTTAAAAAACACACCAATTTTTTTAAACAATTTTGGTTGTAAGTCTAGCATTTGTAAGATTAAAATAATAAATTAGTATTACACATGTGCAACATATGCTATGTGTCGTACGTAATTTAGCCTTATGGTTTAGGTTTCGATTTAGTTAAACTTTTAGCCTTCAGATTGTTTTAGGAGGTTGGGTTTTAGGTAGGGGTTTAACGTTTAGTTTTTAGGTTAAATTTTTTTTGGGTAGGTTTTTTTCTAGTTTTACACGCATGTAATACTAATTTTTTCAATTTTTTCTGTATTTTAAAAGTATAGATTTACAGCAAAAAAACCTTAAAATTTTAAGCTTTTTTAAGAGTTTTTTTAGTTTTCTTATGATCCATCCCATATATATATATATATATATATATATATATATATATATATATATATATATATATATATATATATATATCAACCTAAGCTACTCCATCTTCATCATCCATGTTACCCCAAATCCAGTCGAATCTGGTGTTGTTTTAGAAACCGAGCACCACCAGACGCGCAACATGAACTTGTTCCAGGCAGCACAAAGCCTAAACCCAGCTACAAAACAATACTCAAATCCGTTCAATTTAAACACAAACAATTAACGATGGTGCATACAATTAATGGTGATGCTTGGTGTCGAGATCATCGTGATGTAGTGATGCATGGTGATGTGATCGTGGTCATTGTGAAAGCAAAATAATCAACCTAACCTACTCTATAGCGTCATCATCCCTGTTCCCCCAAATCAAGTCGAATCAGGTGTTGTTCTAGAAACCGAGCACCACCCGAACTTGCGACATGAACTTGTTCAAGGTAGCATAGAGCCTAAACCCAAGTACGAAACAACACTCAAACCGTTCAATGTAAACAAACAGTTAATGATGGTGCATGGTACAGTTAAACAGTTAATGGTGATGCTAGGTGCGGAGATCATCTTGATGTTGTGATGCTTGGTGATATGATCGTGGTCATTTTGATGTTTATACTATACATACCTGCAAATAGGAGACTTGAAATTAAACCTTTAAGAAGCAACAACATTGTTCTGGAGGTGATCGGGTGGGGCTATGGTGGTTATGGCCGAAGTACGAGTCGGAGATTTGGGGTAAATGTGGATGTTGTTCTTTGATTTTGAAGGCAAAGGATGGAGCTTCCCATAGAAGATAGGGTTGGTTTGAGTGTGAAAAGATGTTATTGCCTCTCTTGTCAACATTAACATACCAATCAATTTAACAATCAACTCACAGAGAGTTGTATATTTAGCATTTTTCGAAGGTGGAGGTTGTAGACAACAATAAGTTTCTTGGTGAAGGGGGTCTTGATTGATTTTGGCCCCAAACCAAAAGGTTGTAAATTAAGATTTACTCTTAAAAAAAGTTCAAAACTAAACAGTTTGGAATTAAAAAAAGTCGATTTATTTGAATGTGATTTATTTAGTTATGTTTATCGGTTTGTTTAGATAGGTTTATAATTATACAGTTTTGGTTTAATATTTATTTTGTTTAGATAGGTTTATAATTATATTGTTTGGGTTTAATATTTTTTCATAAGTGGTGTACTCCAAATAGGTTTCAGATTAGCTCTGTATTAATAAGGTGATGCAATTGGTTTATTTGTGTGGTGTGCTTGATTTAAGTAACAAAGTAGTCAAACATGTTTGTTCTGTATCTTTTTTTTGTTTGATTTTGATTCTGATTTTCCAATGGTTTTTGGGTGCAAACTGGTTCGTTTTGGTCAAAGGAACTCAAAATCAGTTTATACCCAAATATGTTAGGTTTGAAAAAGACTTTTGAGCGGAAAATGATTGGTTCGGTTTGAAAGCGGTTGAATCGGGTTTTATCTGGTCCGATTTGGTGTTGACCGATTTCAAAGGAGCGGTTCACACACAGATTAACCGATTACAAACCACCTATTCGGTTTGGTTTCAAACATGTTCTCTTAGACTAGTTTCTGGAGCAGTTTGGTTTTCGTTCAGAAACCAGCTTTTGTGACTCTTCCACACACCACACAACTTCTCTCACAGTGCACATGTTGTTTCTTTTCCTCCCCTCTCACAGAGATCGGCCTCCTTCGTAGACAACGAACGTGTAACCATGAGCTAAGCCGTTCTCTTTCCCTGACACGTCCGTGTAGCAAAAAAATCCTGACCTAGGGTGGTATTATATTTATGACAAGAAATGACAAAAAAAACGTAAATACATATTTTTTAATAATATTATAAGAAATTGATTGTATAATGAAAAAGAAGATATATCTCTTAGTTTGGTAACTAAATGGATCGACACGACCATGCTTTAGAATGACCCGACTAGTGATCCAACTAATGGGATGCATTTGGTGGGTTGATGGATCTTTAATTGCCTCAGTTACAGGTTTAGACATATAGATATTTGGCTGCCTTTAATTACCAACTAGATTAAAATTTCATGTATTACACGAATTTAATATATGACAAAATATGAAACAGAAAAAATATTGTTTATAATATTAATAATTATTTGATATTACATTTATTCAACTCATGTAATAATATAAATTAAACCTGGTTAGTAATAAAATGTTTGTATTCAAATTTAATTTAATATTGGTATTTATCAAACAATCAGGAATAAGCACACGCACACACATATATATTTATGTATACATTACCTAATAGTGGAGAGTAAAATGAGAAGAAAAATTTTGTAAGAATAAAAAGAATAACTTTTAAACCAATAAAAATTCTCTATTTATTTCATTTAATTTGTGTATTTAATATTATGAAAAAAGGCATGTAGGTAAATCTATAATTGTTATTAGTTAGCTAATTAATTAAACTTTTAACTCATTTTTAATTTATTTTTTCAAGATAAAATAATTTATGGTAAAATACAATTTTGACATGTATATGATAAATTTTAGTACGTGTAAGATAAATTTTGAAATGTGTAGGGTAACTTTACATGTGTGTAGGGTAAATTTCCGATAAGTATAAGATATATGAACGATAAATTTTGAAATAAGTAGGATATAATATATTTTTTTTATTAATAAGAAATAACATAATTAATAAAAGAAGTTGTAAACTATTTAATGGTTTATCATTATACCCTTTGTTCTTTTTCTTTTCACATAAAATTTCTTTTAAATGAACCTTCCCCTTACCTAATAAATAAGTAACTTTTTATGTCATGTGTCGTAATTCTGTAAACTGGAGATTTTTTTCCAGTTCTTTTATTTCACATCTTCGTATATTTCTTAGCTTAAAATAGTTAATTAAAAATCAATAGTAATAAACATAATATATTAAATTAGTTAGTAACTATCAAAGCTTACTTTAAATATTGTTTTATAATTTTCAACATTACTTTTTCTAGAACGATGAATTTAATTAACCATATCATTTATGGGTACTTGAATATGTTTAATTACTAATTAATTAATCATATATTTGACAACTAAAAAAAATCTTGATTTGATCTTTGAGTACATATTGAATTTTTATATGGGTTATTTTTGAAAATTTATTTACTATAGTTTAAAAGGTAGAAAGATATAAATATTAGTGAAAATATTTGACCAAGCTTTAAGATTTTATATATTATTTTCTTAATTTTATGTATGTCTAACAAGTAACATAACAATAAAAATATTTATTAATCTTGTTTGTTCAGACGTAAACTTCTTCAACATATAATCCTTTAAAAGGTAAAAAGATAAAAACATGACTGAAAAGTATTGACCAAGCTTTAAGATTTTATACATTATTTTTTTAATTTATTTTTGTGTACGTCTAATAAGTAAAGTTAAAATAAAAGATATAATTAATCTTATTTGTTCAGACGTAATCTTCTTCAACATGATCCTTTTAGCATAAAAGAATATATCGTTTAATTATTTATCTGATGCGACTTTTAGCATAAAAGAATATATCTTTTATAATTTATCTGTCTGAAAGGAAGATGAGTAATGAGCCCATATTAATATTAATGTAAGTTATGAGCTATTTGTTAACTTGCACCTTTTTTTGCGTTTTAAGTTTATTTCTTTTGGTTTAGTTTTTTTTCCAACAAAAGCGCCAATACCGTTTTAAACATAGTTTTTTAACTTTTATTTTTCTTTGTTATAGCGAATGCACTGAATTTTTTTGTATAGTTTTTTGAATGAACGCGTTAATACTCTTTTAGACATTTTTTTAACTTTTATTTTTCTTTGATATAACGAGTGCACAAAAACCAACTATCGTTTTATTTTTTGATTACCTTTGTTATTTACCATTTGTTTTACCTTTCTTGTTATTTTAGTATTCAGAGGCGAGTTACAACGCAAATAGCATAACATATTTAGATAATATTTTGTTTAATTTTATAAATTTATTCATCAGTTGTCATGGTATCCAATACGTTTCAAATTCCAAACTACAACCCTAGTTTGTTTTGACATAAAAGTTAATAAAAAAAGCTATAACACAAAACATAGTTTATTAAATTAATTAGGTTTTGACTCGTGAAATTGTAAAATTATTTGAAACCATTTATTATAGTTGAGATTAAAATTTATGCATCATAAAATACAGCCTGCCAGCGAGTTTTGACTTTTGACAAAAGCTACCGGTTTCCTTGATGAAATAGATCTATATTTGTATATTAAAATTGAACGAGGAATATTAAACTAAATTTTATTTATTATTTTAATTTTCTAGCTTTTATTTTATTATATCAGTTAATTATAAAATATAAATTTTTCTGTTACAGCTTTTAAGATACGATATTTTATAAAATTTAAACTATGTTGTTTCAACGTTTCTGTTTTTATCCAGATCTCAATTAAAAAATCAAAACTAAGTTGTGAATGATAATTTACAAGTAATCGAAATACAAGCGTACATGTTACTAAAGCCGTCTCACATTTAATATATATAGTAATCATGACAATATAGCGTGTTTTATAAAATTCAGAATATAGCATTATGACGTGCTTATTTTTTATCTATGTTTCGATAAAAGTTTTGTTCACAACTGGATAGATAAAATATAATTATTTTTTTTGTTTTTTTACCTTGACAAACAAACTTTGGTAGTAGTATAGAATATATTTTATATATTGTTATCTATAATGATTGTCGGTACTGTATTGGTACCGGAAGTCAGTTTCGAGCATGCATTTTTATGGTTTTTGACATACGTAAACACATGTTGGTTTCATTTTGGTCATATTATGACTTTGATTTTTTAGTTTTATCTTTTGGTTGATACACCGAATGCCGGCTCCATAGTAGATACTCGTCGCAACCTTTACCGGAATACCCGTTGCAAAACATATATGTAAATGAGAAGAGGATAAATCAATTACACCATAACTACCGAGTCGTTCTACATTATTTATGTAATTATATTATTGTATAATCACATCTAAATGTATTATTATTATTATTATTATTATTATTATTATTATTATTATTATTATTATATAGTTCAAACAGAAAATGGAAAAAAATATATATTGTAGCAGTCTAGCTTAGAGATGAGCATTTCGGTACCCGTAACGAGTGAATTTTGGTACCAATTCGATACTAACTATTTGGCATTTTCAGGGTTGGTACTTTCGGTTTGGTATTGTACTCGTATTTTACTTCATTTTACCTTTAAATAATACCGAGCATTTTCGGTACTTGTACTCTCATTTGACGAATTTTGAGACCGATATTTTTAATACCGGTATCTGTACTGAACTTATCCCTAGTCTGGCTTAAGACTCTTGACAATTAAATCGAACTTGAGCTTTTCAATTCAGTTAATTATTCATTTATTTTCGTAATCATAAGTTATTCTAGTTATGTAATGTTCTAAACCTAAATCAAAAGTTATTCTAGTGATATGATGTTTTAAATCTTCAGAGGACAATAAAAGTTGAGCTTTAGTGTAAAATGTCAAAATCGTTGCTGAGGTTCGGACATATTTGCCTGTTCCATTCAAAATAATTTTTTTGTGCATTTCAGTCATTTACCTTTGGTTTTTCTTGCCGTTTTCATCCTTGAGGTTCGGCAATTCATTGTGACTTTCGTCCCTCAAAATTTGTCCCTCAGGAATAAAAATGATGAGATTTCAAACTTTTTACATGAAAAACAAACCTTTGGACGAAAGTCGCAAAAACGATCAGACATCATGGACAAAAATGAAATTTTACTCTTAACTTTAACTAAAACTACATATTAATTCAAAAGGATTTTAAAATCTATATTTTGAACAACCAGTGATTTTTGATTTGATATTCCAAAATAGAAGCTAAGCACAATTGTGATGCTCAATTATTTAACATACCAAATTCATCAATAGATCATAATTTTTTAGAAATTGACTTTAAACTATCATTGACCAGTGATGAATTGGACGATAGAATAGGTTTCTGGTGGGTGACTCTGGTATGCGACGTTTCTATTATACTTTCTTAATCATCAACTAAAGAAAGAGAAACTTAAATAAACACATTGTTATTCATCTTTGTAAAACATTTTACAATTTGAATAACACATAAAAATTTTATAACCCCAAGGTGTGTGTACTGATTTCTAATTTCACATAAAACATTATTTAAATTTTTATGAAAATCACTAACTACTTTATTCATCTTTTGATGAATCTAGGACCAACAAGTGGTATTCAAACCACCTGAATAAAGTTACTATCTATTGATTATTTCAATACTCTTTTTACTATAACAATCACCTATTTATTCCGTTTCAATACTTTTGATCTAAAAATCAAGTCAATACGTAAACAAAGTTGAGATTTGTTCTATTATCAAACTCAAAAGTATTATCTTAATAACAACAATTATTTAAGTGTTTTATCAAAAAAGGCAAACTTACAACTTTGTAATAGTAGTCTTAACTGTTGGATCGATGGTAAAACCACCTCTCCTAGCGAGAGATGAGTACTCTTAATGGAAAATAAGAATGGTTAACTTTCTTAGAAATCTTCATAAAGATTATGTTGAAGCTATTACAGTTGGTCTTTTTTTCGAATGATTAATGTACCTGGGTTTGCATCTACCAGCACTACCCTAGATGTTCCAGCTAGTCAAGATCTGAAGGAGAAAAGACACTCGAGTGAATAGGATATCATTGGAATGGAAAAAGATGATAAAGCGAAATAATAATTGATTATAGCTTTGCCAAATGACATATTTTCACAAGTAGATTCTAGTGAAACTGCGAAGGAAATATGGGAAAATTTGGCATATCTTTTCAACAGTAGGGAATAGATGTAGAAAAACAGGATATCAGAAGTCATATATAAATATGAATCTTTCAAGCATCTTTCAGGTGATTCTCTTATGTAAACTTACAATAGGTTCAATTCTATCTTGAATGGAATAAGAAAATTTAAGATAAATACAACCAATAAACAAAGAAATGTCTAGTTTATTCAAGGTCTACCTAAAGAGTTAAGGTACCTAACGGGTCCACTAAGAGCCACCAAAGGACTTTGAAACAATGAACTAAGCAATTTGTTCAGTATTCTTCAAGCCTGGGAAAATAAGATATTCAAAGATTCAAATTTTAAGGGTGATCCTATTGCTTTTATCTTTGACCCAATTAGAGATAAGAACACAAGACCAGAGTCTTTGCCTGTAAGACAATGTCTAAATCTTCTGATTTAAATAATCAAAATGAGTTAAATGACTCAGAGTTGGACATAGAATCATTTGGATAATCACTGGCCCTTCAACAAAACAATTTAAAATTTTCAAAATTTTTGATAAAAGGAAAGGTTAACCTAGCTCAAACAAAAACAACTTCAAAAACCAAAACTCTAGTGATATAAAGGCAGAAAATGATAAAAACAAACGTAACATGTTTTCCATGTCAAAATAAAGAGCATTATGCCTCCAACTATATAATAAGAAGGTTAAGAATTTAGAGTATTATTCCCAAAAGCTAGATTCTTCTACATGCCATGACCCTCATTATCTTACTTGGTTATTCTTGTTGTATTCAAAGGGTTTGAAATTTTTTAGGAGGATTTAAAGTCTATATAATATTAGTAAAGATATGTTTTAGCCTATAAGTGAGCACTCATGCCGATAATTGCAAGAAAAGTGTGACAGTTCTGATTATGTGGATTTGTACAAACAATCTTTCCTTAGATAGAAAACTCAATGTACATGCACTCACCATTCCGAATCGCATGTGTTCTATCTTTAGGACTTTTAACCCCTTGAAATATAGTTAAAAAGACTAGATTAGATGAGATATCAAAGCAAGTCTTTAAAATTAGAAAAATGATCATCAGCAAAAAGTTTAATTGTTTGGTGCCCAGGTGGGCATGGGCATGCATGGATGTGCACGATCGTGTGCCCCTTCTATGCTACTGGACAATTTTCAATTCGTTTTCCCACCCTATACATAGAGTTGTTCATTGTCCCCAATTTACTAACGCATGAAAATAATGAGTGTTAAGGGTAAAGGAACTAGCAATCCATGGCCAAGTCCTTGTTTAATGCGTGCAGTTGGTTCACATAGCTGCCTAGCAAGCCTTCCTATGGTGTAAAAATTCTCCATAAAATCCTGGCTAATTAATGTAAACATACTAATACTAATATTAAACTAAAATGATAGAGCATAAAGCATAATATCTGAGCACATTTTAGTGCCAAAGTTCGGACATATGTATGTCTCGGTCCTAGTCATTTGGGGGGGGGGGGGGGTACAAGTACATCCCAAAATAAAAGTACTAAAAATGCCAAATCATCCAAGTATCAACAACCATGAAACATAAAAACTGTATCAGAGAAATAACAAAAAAACTAAGACTAGACAAAATAGATATTGTTCTAGTTCTGTCAAATGGTAGGCATGGGCATGCATTCGCATGCACAGTTGTGCATCACTTGGTCACAAGTGATGGGACAATAAGTTTCGTCTTGATACCATGGTGATTCATTGTTCAAATTAGTGGTTTTAGCAACAACTAGGTTTTGACTTGAAACATGGTAAATATGATAAATATAGCCAACAATCACAAGCACAAAGTTTAAAAGACAAGTAGTACATACCTGGAGCTGAAGATTCTCGAAGAAATTTGGAAGAAAATTGTGGATTTGAAGTGGTGGTGGTTGGACTCGAGTTGTAGACGCACGTGGTGGAACAGAGGGTTATGATTTTAAACTTGGTTAAAATGGCGTTGTTCTCTAGATCCTAAAGGCACGGGCGTGCTCAAAAAAATTCTTAATTATTTTTCAGAAAAGTGTTTAATATTAGATAGTTAATTATTAATATGCATAATCGTACCTTGTGAGAGGCACGAGGGTGCGTATCTGTCTGTTGAAAAATTAATTTGACAATTTTTCAAAAAATATGACCACCATTTCTTCAATCCACAAGTTTAGTGGGCTTACCTTCCTTATTTCTACACATGATATGAAATGAAAAATAAAGAAGAAATGAAAATTAAAGAAAATAAGATTGGTCAAGATAATAATTTGGATCTTTCTTTAGACTCAATCGTATCCACGACATCGATGCTGAAAACTTGATGTGTATATATTAGGTGTATTAGTTTTATTAATATTGAGCACATGTAAATACGTAATTTAGTAACTTTGAAAAACGAGTATCGAGCATTAAATTTATAAAATGACTTTTAGAAAGACTAAATATACACAAAGGGTATAGAACCTATCGCGTATAGATATCTTAGATAAGAAGCCAAATATCGTCTAAGGATACACTTCCCCTACTCAATCATTCATTATTATATTAACCATCCTTATTTATATATAGTTTAGTAAACTAAACTAGTAATATATACTCTTAGATAAGTCTCTTTTAATTAATATAGTTTATTTATAAAATGAGGAAAAAGGTTAAATCTTCTACTTTATCTTTTATGAAAATTGGAAGCGGCTCGTGTTTTAAGATTACCGACATTCTCTGAATCTTGCACAATATATCGATAGACTAGTCCGGAAATATGTCCATAATGAACCATCCCTATCCTCTCAACTAGTAAACAATATGCCACAACAAGATTGGTTTAAGGTCGTCTTGGTTTTATTATTTTTTTATAACTTAATAAGTTTTTGCTTGTTATTTCAAGCTCACAAATGGGATCATGGTTAAGGATCTTTATTAATTACCAAAGAGATTTAGTCATCATGTTCATTAAGAGTGGCAATGTATATGTGGTTGATATGTTGAAGGATAATCCAATGACTGATGCATGTCTGTTCTTAGCTGCCTCTAACAAAGAGACAAAATTATGGCACATAAGACTTGGGCACACAAATATGACAACTATCACCACACTCTCTAAACAAGGCCTTGTAAGAGGTCTACCACAAAAACTTTTCACAAGAGATGAACATTGTGTTTCCTTTTAAAAAGGCAAACAATATAAAAGTTCATACAAGCCTATTAGTGAGTCCCAAACAAGTCAATGCTTAAAATTGTTACATACGGACTTGTTTGGCCCTGTAAAAATCATGAGCCTTGAACAAAAAGGTATTGCCTTGTTATTGTTGATGATTTTCTATGTTTACTTGGACTTACTTTTTTCATTCCAATGATGAGACTGCATGTATCTTGTAGGGATTTGTGAAACAAGTTGAAAAGCAATTTGACCTGCCAGTAAAGGTCTTCAGGAGTGACAACGACACAGAGTTTAAAAATTAGGAGCTGGATGAGTTTTGTGTGTCAAAAGGAATTGTAAGGTAGTATAGGATTCCAAGAACACCAGAACAAAATGGGGTTGTTGAAAGGAAAAAATAGAACTTTTATTGAAGCTGATAGAACTATGCTTGCAGACTCTGGTTTACCCTTGTCCTTTTGGGCAGAGGCTGTAAACACTTCTTGTTATTTTCAAAACAGAGTTTTGATCAACCCCATGCATCAATCCACTACTTATGAAACTTTGTTCAAGATCAAACCACTGGTCATACTTTAAACTCTTTTGCTGCCCATGCTTCATTTTAAATCTAAATGATTCAGTTTCAAAATTTGCAGCCAAAGTAGACTTTGGTTATTTATAGGGATACTCAACCACTTCTAAAGCCTGCAGAGTCTTTAATTCAAGGACTAGGTGTGTGGAGAAGACCTTGAATGTTAAGTTCAATGAACTTTCTTCACTAAAAGTCCCAGCAAATCCTGCTGAACTTTTTGATTTAAACAAATTTACTTTTGAAGTTGTGTTCGTCAAGACTGACCCTGCAGGTACACCACAGTCTCCACAACATGACTACGGATATGACATTGTGATTCCACAATATAAAGTCACTTCCACAATCAGAAGAACATATGTTTTTAACAACTGTGAAAACTCTGCCACTGCTGGATCATCCATTGCTGGTCCTCAATCCTCTGTTTGCACATCAAACATAACCTCTGTTAATAAAACTCTAACCACTGTGGATAAAAGTCAACATGTTTTCACATCTCTCCCACCAATACCTCCATCTCCATTTCAAACAGATGTTGGCTCTTCAAAATTGCCAACACATGTTAGCTCTGATGATTCCCATCTGCAGCCTTCACCTCAAAATGCCATTATTCCATATAAGGGAGATCTAATCTACCTTAAAAATCATCCAGCTGATCTAATCATTGGCAACATCAACGAAGGGGTGCTCACTAGAAGTTAATCCCAAAACATTTGTGTTTTTGCTGGTTTCCTATCTCTCACACAAGTTGTTAAGTATCAAGAGGTACTAAAAGACA
Organism: Scalesia atractyloides; assembly: GCA_947069175.1. Classification (NCBI taxonomy): domain Eukaryota; kingdom Viridiplantae; phylum Streptophyta; class Magnoliopsida; order Asterales; family Asteraceae; genus Scalesia; species Scalesia atractyloides. The sequence continues at coordinate 57,635,455 of CAMTDV010000026.1, forward strand.
ACAGTTGGTTAGAAGCCATGCAAGAAAAGCTCCTTCAATTCAAAAGACAACAAGTATGGGAACTTGTACCATTGCCAAATGATGTAGTCCAATTGGCACAAAATGGGTCTTCAAAAACAAAATAGATGAAAGGGGTATTGTTGTCAAGAATAAAGCTAGGCTTGTGGTTCAGGGTTACAGACAGGAAGAAGACATTCACTATGATGAAACTTTTGTTCCAGTAGCAAGATTAGAAGCCATCAGACTGTTCTTAGCCTTTACTACCAACCACAACATCATGGTGTTTCAAATGGATATCAAAAGTAAATTCTTGTATGGTAAGATCAAAGAAAAGGTATATGTTTGTCAACCTCCTGGCTTTGAAGATGCATTTTATCCTGATCATGTCTACAAGCTTAACAAAGCTTTGTATGGCCTGAAACAAACACCAAGAGCCTGGTATGAAGCTCTTTCCACCTTTCTCTTAACCATTGGTTTTATAAGGGGTAAAATTGACAAAAAAAATTTGAAATGGAAAGGAAAGGATTTGATGCTTGTCCAAATTTATGTGGATGACATCATTTTTGGATCCACATGCATTGCCATGTGTGAAGAGTTCAGACAACTCATAGAGCAAAAAGCAAGTGGAGGTATCAACATCCACAGCTGAGGCTGAGTATATTGTTGTTGCAAGCTGTACTGCTCAACTCCTATGGCTTCAAAATCAATTGCTGGATTTTGTTGTAATTGCTTTAAAGACTCCTCTCATGTTAGATAGTCAAGCAGCTGAAAACATCATCAAAATCTAGTATCTCATTCTACTACAAAGCACATTGACATCAGACATCACTTTGTGAGAGATTGCTGTGAAAAAGGTTTGATTTCTCTGCATCGTATTCCCACTAAAGATCAACTGGAAGATGTTCTAACTATAGCATTAGATACATGTACCTATGAAGTCCGATCTCTAGGATTTGTATGCTAAACATGGAATAAAAATAACATTTTGTTTTCCATGTGTAAATAGCATCAAAATGTTTTTAGAAAGTAAAAAATCCATCCTTGAAGTAGCTAAAATTGAAAATTTTCAATAAATCTTTAAAGTCTGCTCATAACCACTGTTTCTCCAAACCTCTGCTGGGCATGAAAATCTATCCGTTGCTGAAAGTGTATCCTCTGTTGGTGTAACCACTGTTTTTCAAATCCACTGATAATCTATCGTCTGATAGTGTAAAATCTCCACTGATCATTCCTCTATTCACAACCACTGCTGGTATCAGCAGAGGTTTCCAAACAATTGTCTTCCATTATCCAACAGAGTTTACACATGCATAGATAATAGCCATCAAATCTTTTGAAAACTACTGCCACATCAGCATTCACTTTTCACTTTATAAACCCTGTTTCATCCAAATAGACTTCTACTTGCCATTTCGATTTCAAAAAAATCTCTATAAAAATCTCCATTACTCTCATCTTCTTCCAAACCCTCAATAATAACTCTTCCATCATGAATCTCATCATCAAAACTCCCCACAACTACCTTCCTATACTCGAAAAACAAATAATAATAATACTACTTTTCACTCCATGATTGATGTTCTACAAACATCATCATACAAGGATGTGTTACTGGCCAATGCTCCAATCTATCTGGACACCCTTAGACAATTTTGGGTAAATGCTAAAGTCGAGATTCAAAACAAAAAGCCTTTTGCCACAACGTCAAAGATTGGGCAGTCACTTGTCTAACTTTCTCCATCTACTATCTCCACCACCTTTGATCTTAATGACCTAGATGATCCCACTTCTTTCCCAAAGAAAGATTTACATGCTGAATTCATTGAGCGTGGTTATGAAGGTCAACTGACAGGTATTACCATTTTTTAAACCTAAATTTCCCGCTAACATGAAATTCTTTTTCCATACACTTTTGTTATGTTTGTCAGCCAAGACAACTACTTTTAATGAAATACCTTTAAACATTCAGTACTTGGGTTATGCTATTTTAACAAATTCAAAATTTAACTTTTCCCAGGTATTGTTTTCTGATTTGGTTGCAAAGTTTAACAATATTAAAAAGGGTAAAGCTTTTCTAATACACCCTTTTTTGGTGAGTTTCTATTTACAAAAACAAGTTTCTGCAACAGAGTCTCAACAAGGTGTCATCTATGAAGTTGGCAGCCTTAAACATGAAATTTATACCAGACTCTCAACTAAAAAACCAAAGGTCTTGAAAACAAAAGCAACAGAGACTGAGCAAATTTTAACTACTACGACATCAACTGCTCCTTCTTCTGTTTCTAAGCCCACTGCTCCTGGTAAACATGGCACTATAACTAGTGCTATGCAACCCCCACCAGAAAAACCCAAAAAGAAACCCTCGAAATCTACCAAACAACCCAAAACGGTAACTCTGGAAGATGAGATCCTAGAAGTTTTACCTGTGGCAGCACTAAATTCACATGAAACCACTGCTGCTACTTCCTCATAGCAGATGGTCCAAAGATCTCCACCAATAGCAGCTCCTCTTGATTCCTCACAAAAGAAACAAGTTGTAAGCATAGAGACATGACACTATGAGGCAGATGATTCACTTAAATATCTGTTCTCAAGCCCCTCTCCAAGGACTATGTCTCTTTCTACTCCACTACCCACCTCTCCAATTTCTTTCACATTCTTACCCCTGTTTCAAGCTGTTGAGAAAACTCAGATTACAAGCAGTCCCTCTCATTCACCTATCACACAGAGTTTAACTCTACATTAACTGATGAGAAAACTCAATTAGCCAACCCAAAAACAATTGAGGAGGCTACACCCAATGGGTTACATGCAACTTTTGGTGGTAGTTCAAGTGAAGCAACTACTACAACTGCTGCTAAAACAGTGGCTCAATTGGACAGTGGTTACATACATGAGACTTCCTTGAAGGCAACAACTGCTGAGGCTACAATTGTATCCTCTGAACCAGTTGGAAGTCTTTAGTACCAAGAACATGGGGTGTACGGTCTTGAAAACATTGAGATTCCTCATGTTGATGATCCAAATACAACTACCTTTGGTAGGTAGGAATTTAGATGACCTATTCACTTGGGTGATAAATTAAAATACCAAGAATTGACGTAGAGAATCAATACCATGGAATCATCTATTGATGAAATCAAATCCATGATGAAACAAGTGCTTCAAAATTCTCAACCTCAACCATCCTTAACTCAAAATGCTGATGAGCTATGGAAAGTTGTTCAACCAATTATCCTAGCTCAGGGACAATTAGCAGACATTCAGCATGAAACCCACATGAAATTGATCAGAAATATGGTCGAGGCTAGATACACAAGCAGACATTAAAGCCATCAAAGACCATTTGCTGAAAACTACTAGCTCTGCCCCGGTTATTATTCTTCAAGATGCCATAGAAGATGATGCCAAAGGGGGGGAGAAAGATAACTTGAGAAAGTTGCAACCTGATTCAACTATTAAATAAAAGGTGCAACAACAGCCAGAAACCAATGCTAGGATTGCTGAAGCATCCGAGGCAACTTTGGGAAAAAGGGATTGATGAGACCCTAAACAAAGAAGCTAAAAGGATTGCTATTGAAAAGCAGAAGAGACAAGATACACTTGAAGCTAAAGCTTTAATGCTTATCAAAGAAGAAAATGCCAAACAGTTGGAAAAAGAAGATGTTGGTACTTCAAGAAAAAGAAAGTCTGCTAGAAAAGTAAGACAACCAACTGTCATCTCTTCTACAACAACTGCTGAAGCTACCGTTGCTGTATCCTCTGTCCAGATAACCCAAACAGATGTTAGGTGACAGCAGATGCTGGAACAACATATGTTCTAACAGATATTTCTCAAACCACTGCCCTAATTACATTTCCCACATTAACTAAACCATTATCCACACCACCCGAATTCCTATACATCCACCATCACCCAAATCAAATTCCAACATAAAAGGAAAACTTTTGTTATTATATGATGATGATGAAGAGAGTCAATCACCACTCCCTATATCATCACAATCCATTTCACAACCATCCTCATCATTTTCATATCCTGAAACCTCATTTCCAACCATGCACTTATCATCATCATCATTTCTTCCAACGGGTGCCCTATACCCACGGGAACTTTTTGCTGTAAAAGGAGAAATAGAGGCTTTCTAGAAGATAGAGGATCCAAAACAAAGAAAATTTCCATCACTTCTTGGGTATCGAAAGCCTAAAAATCTAGAGGAATATCTGAAGTTAAAGGCTAGACAAGCAGAGACCATAGCAAAAGACCGATCAAAGGGTAAGGATGACAGGCTTTACAAATTTCCTTGCAATTTCAACTGAGCAAACTGAGAAACACTGAAGAATTTGCTAAGGATTTCAGTAAGTCCATATCTGAAAATCCAACCACTAATGATCCTGAATTAAAAGAAGACTACCTTGATCATATCATGAAGCACAAGCCTTACAAAGCAACAAGGACTCAATTCAAAGATTGGCCGGCAACTGAGCTAAAAGAAGAGATTGAAAGACTCCATACCATGCCAAGGATTCTTCAAAGAGGCCTACTCCTCTTGCTTAGAAAAAGGCTAAGTCTGAAAGGCAGACCTTGCTCTAAATATCAAAAGAATGAAAGTCAAACTTGTTAGTGCTTAATATGGAATACAAGTCAAATTGCTACGTGGTATGAATCTAAAGTTGTCCATACCTACAGAAGACTGGAAGAGCTAAGAATGGAAGATCCTTCTGTCCCAAGAAAGCCAGTCTATTCTCAAACAACCACTACTCCTCAACAGACCCATGCTTCTAAAAGATTATCTTTAACATCTGTCTTACCCACAATTGCCTTAAATCAAGCAAAGAGGCAAAAGTAAATGGAAGAAGAGGATCAAAGGTTGCATGAAGAATTAAGAAAGGAGGGAATTAAGAACCAAATCTTATACCATACTAATGCTGCTAGTGATAAGCTTATGGTCACACTTTCAACACTTGTAAGTAGACCAATCTCACCAAACTCATCACAAATAACCCTACCCCAAGAAAACCATGTGACTAAAAAATTCTATAATGAAAGTCATCCATAGACACTCATGATTTGACACTGCTCAGGTCAGATGGTAGAGCTAAAAAGATAAGAATGGAGGATAGAGATGGTCTGGATGTAGCTAACCTCCAAGACCTGCTGAATCTTGAGCTTGAAAGGGATGTAGATGACATGATTGCATTAGACTTTGAACTTCAATTCAAAGGACAAATAAGGGAATCATTGATGAGGAATAAAGATCAGTAATAAAGCTTTTTTGGCATCATCTACTTTAGGGGTGGTCATTGAATTGAACCCTACAAAAGAACAGATGATAGAAAGCCAAAATATACTACAACCTGGGATCTTAATAATAATAAAACATTTGCTAGAGCCAAGCTCTGCTGAAGACAAAATGTCAAAGGTCTGCCATAGAAAAACACTGTTGAAGACCAAACCTAAAGGTCTGCTAAGGTAAAGCTCTGTTTAAGACTAAAACTAAAGGTCTGCCAAGGAAAAGCTCTGTTGAAGACTAAGGCTAAAGGTCTACAAAGGCAAAGCTCTATTGAAGACTAAGGCTGAAGGTCTGCCAAGGCAAGACTCTACTGAAGGCCAATAGAGGTTGTCTAATCAATGTTTTCTATTAGTCGTTGTAATGTTTAGCTATAGCAGTGGTTAGCTTAGCAGATGTTGTTAGTTTGTTAATATTGTTAAATGTCGCTTTCCTGCTGATATCATCATAAGATGCTAAGTGGTTAGAATTGTAGTATAAATAGAACAGTGCCTGTACTATTCTATTTGATCACTTTTCATCACTTATCAATCAAATATCTTTGTTTACATTCTGTATGAACAAATCAGTGATCTTGGACTGAGGGGGAGATTGTGAGTTATATGCAAGTAATTTCCATCATGAAAGCATGATAATGAAAACAATCTCTCATTTGTTATGAATCAAGTTCATCATTCCGCTGCATTTACATCTGATTTATCATCTTTCATTTTTCTTCTTTAGAACTTTCATAACAATTTCAAACTCAGATCTTATCAGATTAGCTTCTCAGACATGGACTTGCTCAGGTCCTTAGCATAATCTTCTATCTTTCTTACCTTTCTTAGTACTAGTGACAAGATTCCCTGAGTAGTCCTTTCATCCTTCCCTTTGCACATCTCCTTTCAAATATTCTCAGCCTGTCTTGCTTTTAACTTCAAATATTTATCTAAGTTCTTAGGCTTGCGATAACCAAAGAGTGATGGGAAGGATCATTGTGATGCATCCTCTGTTGAGAAAAATGATTCAAGTTCACCTTGGATTGCAAGAATCTCAAGAGGATGCCGAGCAGCCAGTGGGATGACTTGTGATGGTGGTTGAGTGGATGGAAGTGAAGTGGATTTTGATGGAAGTGATGAGAATGGTGTGGCTGGAATGGGGGTAGATCATAAGGGGATTGGTGATGGAACCTCCTCATCATCTTCTTGCACAACAAAAGTTTTTCTTTTGTGTGTGAATTTAATTTTAGGTGAAGGTGGGCTAGTGGAATTCTTGGTGGTGTAGGCAGTGGTTGTGTTGATGTGGGAAAGGTTATCATGGCAGTGGTTTGTGGAACATCTACTGATACATCTGTTGTACCAGCATCTATTGGTTGATTTGATGGAGATTGTGGTGATGGTTCCTTTGAGGTTGTTTTTGTGGTGAGGGTTTGGTTTTGGTTGCAGCAGAGAATACATTTCTTGTAGACCTAGTCGTGGTTTTAGGAGGGGTGGTGATTGGTTGTCTAACATTTCTTGTTGACTTTTTCCTTTTTGTAGTGCCAATGTCTTCCTTTTTTCCTCTGCATGGCATGTTCTTGTTCAATTAGCATAGAAGCTTTGTTTTCAAGTGTATCTTGCCTTTTCTGCTTTTCTAAGGCAACCTCTTCTGCTATCTTGTTTAGGGTCTCATCAATCCCTTGCCTCCGCAGAGGTTTTGGTTGGAGCAGACCCTGGCTTTTGTTGTTGAACCTTTGATGGTTTTGCTTGTGATGAAGGCTGCAACTTTCTTAACTTATCATTCTCCCCTTTTTCGCATCATCTTCCACTTCTTCTTGAAGGACAGTTGGAGGGGTAGAGCCAGTGGTCTTTAAAAGATGTTTCCTGATGGCCCTGATATCCGTTTGAGTAATTTTTTACCTGGCCTCAACCATGTTTCTTATCAACTCCATGTGTGTGATTAATATCAGCCAAATTCCTTTGAGTTTGAATGCTTGGTTGCACTGATTTCCATAGCTCATTGGCAATTTATTGAGTTAAAGGTTGACATTCAGAATTCTTCAACAACTGTTTCATCATGCTTTTCATTTCTTCCATTGAAGATCCCATAGATTGCATTCTTTCCGTCAAATTCTTGTATCTTAATTCATCACCTAACTTAATAGGATCATCTGATTTCCTACCAGAGGTAGTTGTATTTGGTTCCATAATAGGAGAAGATTCCAAATTATCAGAACCAAATGCCCCTTTGTCTTGGTTCTAGGGACTTCCAACTGGAACAGAGGTTACAATTGTATCCTCAACAGTTGTTGCCTTCAAGGAAGTCTTAGAGATGAAACCACTGTCCAACTAAAAACTTGTTGTTTCACAAGTTGTAGTAGCTCCTTCACTTGAACTACCACCAAGAGTTACATGTAACTTAAGGAGTGCAGCCTCCTCAGTTGTTTGTGGGCTAGCAAATTGATTTTCTTAGACTCAGTCACTTTTGGAAGTTTGCTCTCTTTAATTGGTGATTGAGAGGAACTGATTAATGTCTGAGTTTTATCAATTGCATTAAACAAAGGTATGAATATTGGTGGAATTAGAGTGGAGGGTTGTGGAGTTGAAAGAGAAACAACCCTTGGAGAGGGGCCTAGAAATAGACTTTCAATTGAAATGTCTGCCTCTTGATATGGTGTCCTTGTGCTTACAACTTGATCCTTTTGTGATGATTCAAGAGGAGTTTGGATGGGTGTAGATCTTTCCATCTGTTGTGAGTAACAACAATGGTTTCTAGTGGCTTTGGTGTTGCTACAAGGTTATCCTCTTGGATCTCATCTTCCAGAGGTGCCTTTGTAGTTGGCTTCTTTTTTGTGGGCTTTTTGGATGTGCGGGGTTTCTTTTTGGATTTTTCTAGTGTAGGTTTCACAACACCGGTTGTGGTGTCATGATCACTAGGAGCAATGGGCTCAGCAACAGAGGTATGAGCAACAAATGTGTACTCATCTAAAATACGCTTATCCCCCTTTGCTTGTGTTTTAGAAACTTTTGACTATTTATCTTTTATTCTAGTAAAAGTTTTATTTATAAGACTTATCATTTTAAAAGATTTACCTTGTTGAAAATCTTTTTCAAATACTTGGTTTTGAAGGTAAAAGCTTAAAAGTCTATGATAAATACGAAAAGCTTTAGGTTTGTTCCCTTTAGTAGCATTCACATTTGCCACCAAAGTCAAAGAACAATGCCTTGGATAGATTATAGTCGGATTTTGTCAAAATGGCATATCCCAAGTACTGAACTTTTTCTGGAATCTCATTAAATGAGGTGGTCTTTGCAGAGAGACACACAAGTAAGGTATGGAAAAACATCTCATTTCAGCAGGAAATTGAGGTTTAAAAATTGTAAATCCAGTCAGTTGACCCTTATACCCTCTTTCTATGAACTCTGTGTGGATGTGCTGCTTTTCAAAAGTAGTATTACCTGCCTGGTCATTTAGAGCAAATATTGTGGATATGGAAGATGAGGATATCTGAAAATGGTTCCTCCGATTTTTGACGTGATACCAAAGGGCTTTTTATTTTGAGATTGGATATCAGCATTAGCCTAGAATTGTCGGAGGGTATCCAGTATATTGGTGCATCAGCAGTTAGTATGGTGTAGTATTTTGATGATGTCAAAACCTCAATTATTGAATGGAAGTCTTGATTTTTGTCAGTTTTCTCGAAATAAGGGAGGTAGTTAAGAGGAGTTTTTATTTGCATAGCCATGATCGGAGATGGGAGGTGAGAAGTTTTAAAGAAGATGGTAGTGGAAACTGTTACACCCCCTGTAATCCCTTCACATCAAAGCTGGGTGTGAACTAAACTGGTATCTTCATTGCACAGCGGAAGCAAACGTGAGTGCTAAGGTTTCTAGTAACTGAACGCCCGCTAACTACTCGAATCTTCATGGGTTCCACTGTTCCAGCCGTGCCATACTTGAAATTATAACCTGAGAAAGAACATGCAAAAAATAAACATAAAGTTGGCGAGTTCATAGTTTATTTGTTTTGTTTCAAATGAGTCATAAAACATTTGAGTATTTTGCGTTCGAAAACCGGTTTGTGGGATCATAGTATCCTAAAGTATTTGAAATGTCATGTCTATATAACAGTATTGAAGTGTTTTCCATGTTGTTTGCAAATCCATGCATATAACTGTTATGCTTATAAAAAGGTGATAAAATGTTTTCAATCGTATATGTAAATAAAGCGGTATTGAAATGTTTTCTGTCATCTTTGTAAACCGGTGTTGAAATGTTTTCTGTTATCTTTGTAAACCGGTGTTGAAATGTTTTCTGTTATCTTTGTAAACCGGTATTGAAATCGTAGTATGTAGTATGCCTATGGAATCTAAGGATCTGTCAATGTGTAGCTAATACACTGACCTATGTGCCATAAGTAAGTAACCAACCCGAGACAACTTTGACATCATTGAGATCACAAAAGCACTCCTAACCGGTTTACTTACCAAGAGTGGAGCGTGTCTCAAACTCGATAGATCTATACCTTTTGCACCTTGGTCACTACGTGATTAATGGTTACTATTGTCATCATCCTCTTATGCACAGTGATCTGTTATCATCTAATCCCATAGCTACATACCAATTGTTATAAATCTGTGTTATTGGGCCTAGCCCATGTTTTCTTGTTAGTGGGCCTAGCCCATGTTTTGTTGTTATTGGGCCTAGCCCATGTTTTCTTGTCATTGGGCGTAGCCCATGTTTTCTTGTCATTGGGCCTAGCCCATGTTATAAAATAAAATTGGGGCCTCGCCCCTTAGTTGTGACTATGACAATCCCGTCACTAGTCATAAAACTCATGCATGTTTCGAAAAACTTTGTGTAGCTGTGAAAAACCGGTAAGTTTAGCATAAAACTTTCATAAACCATTTGAGTTCATTGAAATCTGTTTGTAACATGGTTTAGAAATATATGATTTTCGTTCATCGAAACATTGTATGCTTTCGCAAAACTTGCATGTCTTTCCACCCCCAAAAACATTTATAAAAATGTATAACGGTAAAAAGCGGGGGTTATGAACTCACCTTGATTTCCTTGTGCAAAGCTAGCTTAATGTGATTTCCATACTGTTGTCTCCACAACTTGACTTGCTAGCATGCAATCTAAGGTATTCCTAAAACGGAATAACTCGTATGTTTATAAGAATGATGTAGCTATACTACGTGATACCGAGCTCTACCCAATCTTTAACCATACGATTCTATGAAATTGTCATTGTCTTAACTCGGTTAACCAACCTATGGTTTTCTTAGAAATGATTTAGTTATCGAGCGACTTGAAATATATGTTTACATATAAACATAACTATATTTCATGAAATCATATTTAGTCCTCATGTACGTCGACGGATAATAGTACGACTCTTCATAGTTTTTGTAAGATATAATGTATATATACTCGAAAATATATCCGTATATGTAAAGCGCTTTGTATCCGTACAAAAATCTTGCATAGCCTTTCTAATTAACAAATATTTATATAATCGTACGCTTGTTATAGTCTTGCGGAGTTGCGTCGTACCTCGCTTGGCGTTTGAAAAGAATATAACCAATATCTATTATTGTTATAAAATCCTTCGAAAGTATTCGAGTCGTCGACGTTTGAAATAAATGTAACTATATTTATTTTATAAAAGTATTCAAGATCTCGACATTCGAATATATATAGTTATATGCGTGTTATACGATTTTCGAATTCTGTCGTTCGAATAACTTATCGACGTTTCAAATCTAGTTTCTGAGTTTCGACTTTGAACTAAACATAAACAGATATCATTTATTTTGTAGTCGATTGCCGAATGTTTGTTATCTTGAAATTATGCTTATTGTACGTTATTGGCTTGTTTGTTATAGATTGCAATAGCGTCGGCAAAATAAATATATCTATAGTTATTTTATAACAATCATTGGAATTCGGACATTTTGTATTTGAAATGTAACGCATTTCATATTGCGTATTTTACGAAAATCGGGCAGAGTTTCCTCTGTTTTCGGACGATCCCGACAATACTAGTTGTCGGTTTATTTATCAAAACGCAATATTCAATACACTAATAATTACAACTTCTTGTCGTTTTCAATTATCAAGTTCCGTCAAATATAAATCCAATTTAAATATTTAACGACGTCGGTTCGATTTTTACTAATAGTTTTACGCGAATAACGTAGTCAGTTCGATTGTTTTATAATTTTGGCTATATGTTATCGTTAAGGGATCGGTTTGAGCTGGGTTATCGCAATAATGAATATTATTAATGTTATTGTTATAAACTAATATAATTGAATTTTGCGTCGTAATTAATTTTTACCGAGTCTCGGGTTGACCCGTTGGCCGAGTTGACTAGCGTTGACCATGTTTGACCGAGTTGACTCGGTGTTGACCGAGTCAAACCGCACATTTTCGGTGCAGACGAATCTGACGGAACCGAGCCCAAACCTGAAACAAACAATTAGACTTTTAAACTGAACCGAAAACGTTTCGAACTTGAACCGGGTCGGACCATGTCGAACCAAACCTGCACCAAGTTTGAACCGAGTGTGATGTTGGCCATTGTTGACTGAGTTAAACCAGAACCCGATCCAAATGAAACCCGAACCAAAACTGAACCATGTGAACCGAAACCAGAACAAAAACTCAAGCCGACATGACCACCACCATTGCCGACGGCGACCAGCCCCAGCGCCGTTGGTGGCGGCTTGCTCCACCGCCTGCCACCGTGCTAAACACCATCACCCACCCGCTCCCCTTTCGTCTCTAATACCGGCGGCTCCACAACCGTCATTAACCACTCAGTGCTGTAAGCATCAATCACCCACACCCCGAGTTTGAAACTGAACCCGAAAAGATACCCAAAATAACCCCACCCTTACTACCGCCGTTTGACCGGTCTTAGGCCGCCGCCGGCAATCGCCGCTACTAAACACCACCATCGACGGTGCCGTCGCGAGATCCACCGCCGCCGCTGCTCTTTCTCTGTCTACGCTCTCTCTCTCTCTCTCTCTCTCTTTCTCTCTCTCTCTTTTGCTCTCATTCTGGACTGTATGTATGCAGGTGTGTGTATACGGGGGTACAAGGAGGTTGCAGGTGGTGTATGGTTGCGTGTGTGGCTGCCGGAGAGGATGACCGGGACTCCGGTGACCGGATGGAGAGAGAGCAGGGTTCCATGGTGTGCTAGGGTTTTGTTTTAAAGAAATGTGGGGATTAAAGTGTTTAAATAGGTATAGGGTTTGGTTAAGTGGGTCGGGCCCAAAGCCCGTTATCGTGTATAAGCCCAATACGTATTCCAAAGCCCGTTTTCATAACCCGAACTTCGTGACTTATCGAAATTTATTTATTCGGACTCGAAAACGTTTAAAATTATATCGGGGGTTATTGTTTGACGCGTAATCTATTCGTTGCGTTAAAATCGCGTAGTTGCCATGTTTGTCGTTTCTGATCCATTTTTCGTTTCGGTTTCAATCGTGAATACAAAAATTCAAAAAAAAGCTAGATATGTCATAATATATCAATATTTAGATGCAAGTCTAGTCCGTGGCTTCCGTTTCGTTGTCGGTGCGTTTCGATTTTCCGCGTAACTTCCGCGTTGTGCTTTGCGACGTTCAACGATCCAAATTTATCACATAATTATAACTGTATGACAAATACAAGTACAAAATTCGTATTTTTAGGTGTTGTCAGTATTTGTTCGGCATCAGTTCGCTTATCTTTCAATTTCGCGTTTAGTGTTCTCGATTATCGCCAAATCGCGTAACGTGAATCAAGTAGACGTTCCTAGGCTCTCTAGAGGCTTGATCGAGTTAATTTACGTCTAATTACGCTACTTGTGTTGTTTTTAATGTTTGTTGTGCGCGCAATTACAACCGAAAAACGTCGGTTGTCACAGAAACTGCTTTATATGAATTTTGAATTCAAGTCGGCAGTGTAAGCTCTGTCTGGATGAAACTAGGTTTTTATAAAGTGAAAAAGTGAGTGCTGATGTGGCAGCATCTGTTTGATAGATCTGATGGCTAACATCTGTCCACTTGATAACCTCTGTTTGTGGTAATGGATGACAGTTGTTAGATAATCTCTGCTGAAAAGCAACAGTCGTTGGGAACAGTGGTTGATTTTAGTCTATCAGAAGATAGACAGCAGAGGTTAAGAATAGTGGTGAATGAGAACATAGGATACCTTTTAGCAGTGGATAAATTTTAGCCAAATAGTGGTTTTAGAAACAGTGGTTTGTAGCAGACTTTAAGGATTTTTGAATTTGTTTTTCAATCAAAGCTAATTTTAAGGATTAATTTTTTATTTTCTAAAAACATTTTAATGCTTGTTATTCATGGAAGACAAAATTTTGGTTTTAATCCATGTTTAGCATTCCAATCCTAGAGATCAAGGTTCAAAGGTGGATGCGTCTAAACCTTTTCCTAACACATCTCCCAGCTGATCCTTGGTTGGAACATGATGCAGAGAAATCAAACCTTTTTCATAACTATCCCTCACAAAGTGATGTCTGATATCAATGTGCTTGGTTGTTGAATGAGAAACTGGATTTTAATGATGTTTTCAACTGCTTGACTATCCAACATGAGAGGAGTCTTTAAAGTAGTCCCACCAAAATCCAGCAACTTATTTTGAAGCCACAGGAGTTGGGCTGTACTACTTGTAGCAGCAATATATTCAGCCTATATTGTTGATGTTGAAACTGCTGCTTGCTTTTTGCTTTGCCAAGACCCAAGCAATTGCCTAGAAACTGACATCCTCCTGAAGTGGACTTCCTTGTAGTATGACAACCAACAAAGTCACTTTCTGAATAACCTGAAAGCTCAATACTCCCATTAGGAGGATACAAGATACCAAGTGTGTGAGTACCTTTTATGTATCTGAATATCCTTTTTACAACTACAAGGTTAGACTTCCTGGGTACTGAGTAGGATCTGGCACAGACACATGTTGCAAACATGATGTCTGGCCTTTATGCAGTTAGGTACAATAATGACCCAGTCATGCTTCTGTAAAGTGTCTGATCAACCAAGTCATCTTTATCATCAACCGTGACTAGTTTTGTGGTGGCCATGGGTGTACTACATGGTTTACAATCATTCATATCAAATTTTGTTAATAGTTCCTTTGACATATTTACTTTGATGAACGAATGTATCATTTTGCAATTGCTTGACTTATAGACCAAGAAAGCATTGAAGTTCACCCATGGCACTCATCTCAAACTCTACTATCATGAGTCCCTAAACTCTTCACACATGGAATTACATGTGGAGACTAAAATGATGTCATCCACATAAATCTGGATAATTATCAAATCCCTTTCCTTTCCATTTTAAAAACAATGTTTTATCAATTTTACTTCTTGTGAATCCTATGGATAAGAGGAACGTGGATAGAGTTTCATACCAGGCCCTTTGTGCTTGTTTCAGGCCATACAAAGCTTTATTAACCTTGTAGACATGATCAGGATAAAAAGCATCTTCAAAACTAGGAGGTTGGCATACATATACCTCTTCCTGGATCTTACCATAAGGGAATGCACATTTGATATCCATCTGATACACCTTGATGCTGTGGTTGACAGCAAAAGCTAAAAACAATCTGATGGCCTCTAATCTTGCTACTAGAGCAAATGTTTCATCATAATGAATGCCTTCTTCTTGTCTATAGCTTTGAACCACAAGCCTAGCTTTGTTCTTAACAACAATGCCCCTTTCATCTGTTTTGTTCTTGAAGACCCATTTTGTGCCACTTGAACATACATCATTAGGCAAGGGAACAAGTTCCCATACTTATTGTCTTTTGAACTGTTGGAGCTCTTCCAGCATGGCCTCTACCCAACTATTGTCTTTTAGCGCCTCTTGGTACTTGACAAGTTGTGTGAGTGATAGAAAACCAGCAAAAAGACAAATTTCTTGGGATTGACTTCTTGTGAGTACCCCTTTATTGATGTTGCCAATAACTTTGTCTTGTGGATGATTTTTTAATGTACCTTAGATCTCCCTTGTATGGAATGATGGCATTTAGAGGTGAAGGCTTCAGATGAGAATCATCTGAGCTAACATCTGTTAGCAATTTTGAAGAGTCAATAGATGTTTGGAATGGAGGTGGAGGAATGAGTGGGATAGGTGTAAAAATGGGTTGACTTTTGTCCACAGAAGGTGGACTTTTGTCAACAGTGGATTGACTAGATTAGGCGGTAGAGGTTTGAGGATCAACAATTGTTGATGCAGCTGTGTAGAGTTTTGACAGCTGTTTTGAACATGTATTCCTCTTTATGGTGGAAGTGACTTTATATTATGGGATCACAATGTCAGATCCATAATCTTGATGGGAAGACTATGGTGTACCTGCCTTAGTAGTCTTGACAGACACATCTTCAAATGTAAATTATCTAAATCAAACAATTCAACATGATATGTTGGGATTTTTAAAGAAGAAAGTTCATTGAACTTTACATTCAAAGTCTCTTCTACACACCTAGTCCTTGTGTTAAACACTTTGTAGGCTTTGACGGTAGTTGAGTATCCCAGAAAATAACCACAATCTACTGTGGCTGCAAATTTTGAAATTGAATCTTTTAACTTTAAAATGAAACATGGGTAGCCAAAGATGTTGAAATAAGAGATCAGTGGTTTGATTTTGAACATAATTTAAGCAGTCTTTTGATGTCTAGGGTTGATCAAAACTCTGTTTTGCACATAGCAAGTAGTGTTTACAGCCTCTGCCCAAAAGGACAATGGTAAACCTGAATCTGCAAGCATTGTTCTAGCAGCCTCAATCAAGGTCCAATTCTTTCTTTCAACCACCCCATTTTGTTTTGGTTTTCTTGGGATGCTTTACTGCCTTACGATCCCTTTTGACACACAGAAGTCATCCAACTCCTTATTTTTGAACTCTCTTCCATTGTCACTCTTGAAGATTTTTACTGGCAGATCAAATTGCTTTTCAACTTTTCTTACAAAGTCCTACAAAATACCTGCAGTGTCATCTTTGGAGTGCAAAAGTAAGTACATGTAAACCTTGAAACATCATCAATTATGACAAGACAATACCTCTTCCTTTTAAGACTCATGATTTTAACAGGGCCAAGCAAGTCCATTTGTAACAATGGTAAACACTGGCTAGTTTTGGACTCATCAATAAAGTTGAATGAACTTTTATGTTGTTTACCTTTTAGACAGGAAACACAATGTTCATCACATGTGAATTGTTTTGATGGAAGGCCTCTTAGTAGACCTTGTTTTGAGAGTGTGGTGATAGTTTTGAGATTTCTGTGATCAAGACTTCTATGCCATAGTTCTGTCTCTTTGTTAGACGTAGTTGAGAACAGACAAGTATTATAAATTGGATTATCTTTCAACATATCTACCACATACACATTGGCACTCTTGTGAGCAACAAGCTGTGTTTTGCTCCCGGCTATGATTTCTTCAATCTTTTTCACCACATCTGGCTCAACAATCTTACAAGTTTTCTTAGTGAAGAAACCCATAGCCTTTGTCACTCATTTGAGATATACTAAGAAGGTTAAATTTCAGATTGTCAATAAGATTGGCATGTTCAAACTTGAGTTTCCCTGTTTGGACTGTCCCTGACCCTAACACCTTTCCTTTTTAATTGTTACAAAGGATATATCACCCCCACCATGTGCTGGAAAATCTTTAAGAATGGCTCTACATCCTATCATATGCCTGGAGCCTCCACTATCTATATACCACAAACTATTAATGCAAGTAGAAGCTCCCTGCACATCAGTAATAGATCAGTTTTGAATAGTGTCCAAAGCCAAAATGGCTTTGGATGGGGTCACAGACATTCTAGCCAAAAGTCCAGGAGAATGGTTAGAGTTTTGAGCAGATTTTTGAAACATCTATTGTGGATCATTTCCTATCAAGTGGTTGTAACCATGAGAATGGTTAGAGTTTTGAGCAGATTTTTGAAACCTCATAACCATGTGGTACTCTTTGATAAGGTGGTTGGCCATATCCTCTGGGAAATTTGTTAGCTGGTGGTGCATCTGTTACCTGAAGCTCTCTGGGAGCAGACGTTGCATTAAGCAGTTTGGTAACATATGTTTGGACTAGGATGAAGGTCTATTTGGACTTTCCTTTTTCGGTACTAGCCCTTGGACTCTCAAGTGTTTTTTATTTATACTCATTTTTTCTTACATCAAAATTTTTGTGATGAACACACTCTTAAGTTTTATGATTTTTCTTGTCACAGATAGTGCAATGAGGAGCATCAACAATCACACTGGATTTGTTTATGTCATATGCTTTTATTATGTTTCTCTAACATCAACTCATAACCTTTTGTAGAATTATACCCATTTTCACATGTGATATGGTAGATTCAAGCTCCTTTTTACAACTATGATATTTCTCTATCATTGTTTGGAGTTGATCCTTGGTTATGCTTCATTCATGTTTGAGACTACTGATTTCACTTTCTTTTTCAACCAGTTTTGATTTTAACTTTTTAACAAGTTTTTCAAACTGAATTATATCATCTAAGACCTTGTTACTAAGGTTTTCATTCACCTCTTTAATGTTTGCAAAAACAATGATAGATTTGTCAGATAATAAGTCTTTAAGGACTTGAGGTGGTACCTTAGTAGCAGCCATCATGGCATAATCACACTCTCCTTCACAACCTCCGCTTCTGAAACATTTGTTCACCAACATTATCACAAACCTCGTCAGAATTGGATACCACTTCCTCATACTCCACCCCTTCCAATAGTGTCTCTAGTGCCATAAAACAAAAATCATGTTTCTTTTCAAAATTGGCAACTAGGGCAAACTTTTCATCTTTAAGTTCTTTAGGTAAGCTTCTCTAGTCACAAGGCCTTGTGTGAAAAAGCTCTATTGACTGTTTTCTACCTGAGCAGGGGTTTGTGCAGCTTGTGGTGAAGATTGCACTTAAACCTGAGGGACTTGGGTTTGAACATACTATATCTAAGGAACAGTGGTTTGGACATATTGTAATGGAACAGTGTTTCCAAGGTGTGCAGAGTGAGTAGTGCTTTGCATGTGTGGAGCAGGGGTATATTGGGTATAATGGACAGTGTTTGGAGTGTTTTGAGGTCTAGGACTTGGATGTGTGACAATATGATCACTTGTATGACTCCTACACTCTCTAGCAAAATGGCCTAACCTATTACACTTGTAACACTTGATTTTAGATTTATCCAACCCAACTTTCAACCCCCCATGCAACCCTGGAAAAAAAATTACCAGTTCTTTTATATTATTTGCTAGTTCTAACACCTAGCAAAGCAAGTTGATGCAAAATGTCCATTTCTTTCAAATCAGTGAGGTCAAAATGTTGAAGATCATTTAACTCAAAAGATAAGTTGTTAGAAACTTGGTTTTCCCCATTTGCTGCGAAAGCATAATTGGGTGAGTAAGAGTCATAGTTAAATCCTCCACAAGAAGTTACGTCAATAAAATGATCATAACCCTGATCCTTACTACCACCAGAGGTCTACTCTTGACCAAAAAGTGTTGTACTACCAAAAGCATAGTCATCAACAACTTTTCCTGACTCTTGAAGCTTTTTTTTCTGGTTGATCTCTCTCTCATAAGTTAAGAGCCTACCATGAAGCTGAGTCAAACTCATCTCTTTGAAACCAACAGAGTTTCTTGTTACGAAAGTAATAGTGTCCAATAATGATAGTAGAAATCGACTATTCAAGGTTGAATTAGGAAAATTAACATTTACCAGTTTTAATTCACCTACTAGACAACTAAACCTCTCGAATTGTTGAGTTAATGATTCTCCTTAACATGACAAAATGTTTCATACTGTTGATTTAGAACTTCTTGGTTGTTTTCTATAACTTCCTCTGTACCACCAAACTGCTCTTTCAAAGCATCCTACAACTACTTAGCACTTTTTCAATGCAACAAGCCAACATAGATATCATTCGACAGAGCCGTAGCAACAATACTAAATGCCTTGGCATCTAGCTTGATTTTCTGAAAATCTGTTTGGAGTAGTTTTCTAGCGTCTTTGGTACTTGAACCTTGGGGTTTCAGCAACTCGGCACCATCAGAACATGTGGTCCGAAGATAACCGATTTCCAATAACCCATGTTCTGTTAAGCAAGTATGTGACCCATCCGACGTTGCAAGGTATTGTATTCCGATCTAACAAGTATCAGAGGTTCGTACAGAGTGCTAGTGTTGTGTGGATCTTGTGAATTTTAAGACATTTTTTATTGTTTACAAACATGTTTTTGTTTAAAATACTTTTGAAATACAAATAAACTTTTACTCTGTTTTCAATCCAACGAACAAACAATATCAGTAGTGAGAGTTGATCTCTATATATCAATTGATTTTTTAGATCGAATTTGATTGACCAAGCTCCGATACCAATTGTTAGGATCTGAGTTTGATTGTTGTTAAAGTTAAGATGAAATAATGAACTACGATAAAAAAAGATGAATATATAGCGGAATAATTAACTTTTCAATCACAACAATGAAGATATTTCTTTTATCAACATGCTTTTATATATCACAAATTTACGTATGCATGAAGAACACAACTCCCCTTTAGCCTGATCACTCCTTGTTTGTTCGTACAAAAATATCAAGGTGAAAAGTGTTAAATAGAATAGTACAGGCACTATTTTATTATAGTACAAATGAAACATCTAAAGAATCTAAGTTTACGTCACCTAGACAACGACATCTAACAGCCAAACAAACTCCTAACATCCGCTAGATCCTAAGCACTGTTACATTATTAATACAAGTAAACTCTGTTAATCATCATCTGTTAAGAATCCTCTATTGATCCACAACAGACCTTGCTTCATCATACTTTAGTCTTCATCAGCAGAGGTTCTCTTTGGCAGACCTTTGGCGTTAAGCAGAGTTTGTCTTCAACAGATCTTGTAAACAGACCTTGGCCTTGGCAGACTTTAGAGTAGCATATGTTGAGGCACTGTCTTTGGGATGAGTAGATCTTCAAAGCACTTTTATTTGTAATCAGAGGTTGTAGACTATTTTAGCTTTCCAATCATCATTTCTTTTGTGGGGTCCAATAGATCTAACATCCCTAGTGATCAACCTCTCATCTTCCAAGCCAAGGGTGCTTAGGACGTATCATGATCATGGCATACTTGGCTATTTCCAAGCTCCAGGGATCATCCACACTTTCTCTAAAGGACTAGAGCCTTCAAGGAAGAATGAAAAAGGCCAAGAGGGCACATGTCTATCAACCTTGGGGCTATAGTAAACTAGGGAACATGAAAGCAAAAAAGGGCATGCCTGATATGAGACCTCTATTTATAGGTCGGAGTAGTGCAGGGGTGCACAGACGTGCATGTGGGTGCACAACCGTGCCCCATCCTTTCTCCTAACAGGCGATTCTCCTTCTTGTCCTTTCCCAGTCCTCTCTATTGCAAATTCTGTTATAGGCACGACCATGCATGGGCATGCACGGACAGGGCTTGAACATGTGTCATTCTTATCGGATCTCGAACTCTCCAATATTTGTCTCATTCAGGCATGGGTGTGCACAGGCACTCATAGGCATGCACGACCGTGCCTTTACACATCGTGGACTTTAATTGACCATTTTTGGGTTGACTTGTTGACTTTGTGCTACCTAGTGTTATGCATGGCTGTACCCATAGCCTGGAAAAGTCGTGACTCTTAGGCAACTTGCTAATATTCTTGGAATCTTATATTTTTGCCTCATTTTTCGCTTCTTTTCATCTAGAGGCCTTAAGAACCTATAATTACAAATAAGAACGATTTAGGTTGTAGGAACGGTTTAATGTGCAAATAGACTTGAAATATTCACTTATGAATAACTACGTCATCATTATAAGCGTGGAATTCAAATAAAAATGATGTGTAACGTGTAGTTTCCAAATAACTCTTTCTTTATAAATTTCTGCAACACTTCGTGAATACAAGTTCCAATTTTTCAAAGCTCTCCAAAACGTAAATTATGAGCTCATGCACATGAAGGACCTATTTACAGACTTTAGTTCTCTGTGCGCAGGACTCCTGCGCTAGTGATGTACTCATACAAGCGTAGGACTCCTATGCACGTACGGGTCCTACACATTTCAATTTAGATTTCAAACTAACTTATACGAACATGCTACCTATACATACTGACACGTACAAACGACTCATGCATTAGACATTTAGTGTACTAACAAACCCCCTAGATATTGCCGCAAGCTTGTCCTTTGTAGGTCTTCAATCATCGATCTGAAAACTCTTTTCTGATACTGTCGTCGGTGCTCTTCAAGACTATTCTTCACTGTTTGATTTGTCTTAGGAGGACTTATGTATTGAAACCTTGAAATAGATGGTTCTTTCATCCTTTTTTTGATCTTCTATTCCTTCTTCTATTCATTCTTTTCCTCTTTCTCTTCTAACTTTCTCTAGTTACTCTCCCAGATTCTACCCGAATGTATTTCATAAGCAAAGCATACTTTCACAATTCTTTGATACTTTATTGCTTGCTCTCTATGTTGCATCACATATTAAATTCTTTTGAAGAATAAAACTTAAATGTCCTTTTCTGACATGTTGAGTTGCCACATTGGATCATAAACTCTACTATTTCTCCAGCTTTTCTCTTCTTCACAAAGTACTATCACTGCCTCCCTAGTCTTTTCGTCATAATACCACCACTTGAAATATTGGTAAATATCCTGTTCCATCTTGTGGAATGGTATTACCTTCAACACTTTTGGCTTTCAGTATTTTATAGTAACAACGTACTTTTCAGTTTATGGATCCACTTCAATATTTGATGCGATGCATCTCGGTTGTTGAGGCTTCCAGTATTGGAATCCTTTTATAGCTTTTCTTTTAATAAAACTCAATACATGTTGATCGTAGGAATTCATCTCGTAGTTGATCAGCCTTGATCTGCATAACTCTTTAACATCCCACCATGGCAAACTCTTTATATCATTGATAAACCTGAAATATTGAACTCCGTATTCTCTTCTGATGGTAATCCTTTTAAACTTTGGAATCCAAATCTAATTGATAATTCATGTCTCCCATCGATACATCTTTGTGTTGTGTGAAGAACTTGTTGGACCTACAAAAGTTTAGATGATATTCAAAAGCCAAAAACATGACAATTAGATCAAGAAATAAATAGTAGATAAAGTATTTCTCCTCCCAAAGATAGTGAATCTTGAACACCTAAATAAGAGCATCCGATGAAGACAAGCAAACATCTGGTCAAAGCCTTTGAACCGTTGTTCATGAAGATACAAGGTTTGTTCAGATCCTAAAGTCTATTAAAGCAAAGATCTGACGAAGAAGAGCAAACATCTATCTAGACAAGTAAATGTTTGGAATAAAGCAATAGAGGATAGATAAACATATGTTTCCCAATGTGACAGTACTTGCTTTTTAACAGTGTTAAGCATAGTTAGATCAGTTGTTTGATTTGCACAGATTTTTGCAACATCTGTGGAAAGATTTCTATTAGGAAAGTTAGATTTCACTATCAAGGTGATGTAAGTCAATCACAAACAAAGCTTTCGTACTTAGTATAAATAGATCTCACATGCTAGAGATCTATTCCGTCACTTCACACATTCTCTTTTGTACAAGTAGCTTTGTGAGTGATCAGGCTGAGCGGGAGATTATAGAACCATTCTGCAAAACATTTGAATAATTTGATTATATATGAAAACTAGTTGTTGATGATATTTTACTACTTGTGGATTTTATTAGTTATTACAATCACTTTTGTTTGTTTTATCTGAATTAATTTACGCATATCAAACTCAGATCCTAACAGAACTTCAAAAGTCTTAGGAGTTTTCTCTCGTTCTTTAGATCTCTAAACCATTACTCTATCAACAATGATATCAGCTTCTTTAACAATTGGAACATCTCGTTGTTTCTCTTCAACCTTTCTCTTTGGGATATCTTCAACCTCTTCAGCAAACATCTCTTTAAAAGTAGGTAACTGTTCATTCACATTGTTGGCGTATCGAATTTCTTCATCATCATTATCATCTTCTATTTCAACTCTATAAAATTCAACAACATCATTAACAGGTTAAAATACATAACTCTCTTGTTGATCATCATTAATAGCATCTTCAAGATCTTGTGTCTCAAAATCAATTCGAAATCATCTTCCAGAATATCACATAACTTTGCTAATTGTTATTTAATGAAATTATGAACGAATTCACCTTCTTCAATCACATAATCCTTCTCTAGAAATTGTTGAGCAATGTTACTCCCAGGAACATATGTGAATGGTACTGCATCTATGATGATTCCTATAGGTAAGCCCAGATATAATACGAAAGCTTGCTCTTTGCTTTTTTGATCTCCAGACTCTCCCTAACCTTTTGCACCATCATCAATCTTCTGAGAGGTAATCTGTTCTGGTTGATTATCGGTATTACAAGAATTACATTATTTTCTACTAGTAGACACACTAGCATCACCACCTTGATCATCATCATCATCATTGTTATCATCATCATCTTCAAAATCAGAATCACCATAATCTGGTTTCTCTTCATCACCCTTTTCATCATCTTTCTCAGCATCTTCCTTATTAGAACCATATAATGCATCAACCAACTCTTTATCTTGAGTAAACAATACAGGATCGAATGGTTCAGTTGTAGTAATAGCCGTTTCAAATTGAGATTCTTCTGCACCTATTGGTTGTTTGCCTTTCACTTTAGCTTGTGTAGCTTCAGCAACATCCTTTTCTAACTCTACTTCATTATGATCTTGTAATCCTTTCAGTTCACTTCATTATCAAAATTGAAACCCAATTTGTCTTCCAACACTTTCAAGTAATATATGAACTTCAACATCATACTAGCATGAACACCTCTCCATTCAGCATTTTCTTCAATCTTTTGTTGTTGAGCTTCATTATGTCTTCTCAACCTTTACATTCAGTAAATCCACCTGCTTCTGTAATTCCACAATTTTTCATTTTTTGGTTCATTGAAGTAATTGTACTCCATATCATGCAAATCTTCTAGGTTAGGAGTTGGTAATTGTTGTTGTGATGATGATGGACCTACTTGTTGATTTGTTGATGATGAAGGCCTTGGTTGTTTTGGATTTGCAGCTGGTCTAGGTCATGATTGTGATGTTAGAGATACAGGTGTCTTAATATGAATACCGTGTGTAGCCTTAATATCTATCGTCTCTTCCACAATCGGTGTTCCTATCTTCACACCTTCTACCTCACTCAATGGTTCCTCGATAGTCTTCTCTAGTTCGTTTGTTTGAATGTCCTCTGTGACTGGTTCATCTAATGTTTCATCACCTTCATCTATCAAACTAAATTAATCCTGAATCTTTTCCTTACTTAGAAGCAGGTGACTGACGTGATGGAGTGTCAGTATAATTTTTGGGTAAATTTGAAGTACTTTTCACTCGTTTATTCAAGTTTTAAATTTGTAAAAACACAATATGCAACTATCACTCTCAACAACACGCTAGGGCAAGTGTACCCATCGTTGGCGTATTATAGTGATGGTAAGATACCGAGGTCGTCTAAGGACACAAGAGCTTTTAATACTAGAATATAGTCAACGTCTAATCTAATCAAATTTTTAGAAAGTTTTTTGATAAAAATAAAGAAATAAGTAAATTAATAAAAGAAATAAATAGACAAGATAGAATCACTTGGTTCTGACTTATTATTTACGTATCCTTTGATGATTTCCATGCTTTGGGTTTTTTAAGAGATTATCTTAGTTATAGTGGCATGTCCCTCTTTTGGAGGCAATGCTACCCTCAACTATATTGGTCTAAGTCAACAGGGATACAGTCCCGCAAGGCCGGAATATTGAAAGATAATTAAATAAGTTATTAATGCAAAATGTTGCATGTCCGTCTTTTGGAGGCAACGCTACCCTCGGCCATATTAGTCCGAGTTAGCAAGGATATAGTCACGCAAGGGTGGTTTATAGTTTTCAAAGTAGTTTGTTCGTAAGGGACTCAAGCTGTACTTACTTCCCCCGATGCATCAAGGGAAGTCCTAATAGGCTTGACCCAAGTTCTTGCAGGATCTATACACTAAACGAGGCAAGAACATTACCCATACCACCCTTCTAACCCCCTTCCAGGCAGTTAACGTGTTTTATATAGACCATAAAGACACGAATGAGTGAATCAACAAAACATGAAGGATGATAAAATAAAATTCACTTTCAATATAAAACTATTTATTAAAGTCATTAATACATACCCAATTAAAAAGTTAACCAAAGCTAGGAACTCAAAAGTAATACATAAATAACTTTTCTCACCAAGTGATGTAAGAGATTAGCCAAGCATGGCCTTTGTTTGACAAAACCTCTTATGATCAATCTTGGATCTCAAGACTACCACACACTATAGGATGGATGATGGATGAAAGATGGTGGTATTGTGGTGGTCAAGTGGTGGCAGCTGTGAGAGAAGTGGTTTGCCAAGGGATGAGTTGGAATGAAACTAAACACCCCTATTTATAGCTGGAACCAGAATGTTCACACGGACTCGTGCCCTTAGGGCATGACCCTGTGTCTTCCTTCTTCTTTGTCTTCATTTAATTCCTATGTTAGATCATCCTACTACACGGCCCCGTGTGTCAACGACACGGCCCCGTTGTACTTGTTGTACCCCGTGTGTCAATGACACGACTCCGTTGTACTTGCTGTACTATCCCAGATATGCTATCTGGAAATTGACCATGGACCGTGTCCATTAAGACATGACCCCGTGTCTCTTGTTCTCTTTTGTTTGTCTTCTTCTTATCTGAAATCTTGAAGGGGCACGACCCCATCCCCAACTTCTAATTTGTTGTTTTTTATCTTGGGGTGAAGCTCGGAGGGTTGGTCTTGTGTGTTGTCTTCCCATCCTTCTTACTTATACTGGATTTTGTTGTTTTCGTTTCTTTTGTAAATTTAAGCTTGTGAGGGGGGACCAGCTTTCCTCCAATGAGCACCGGACTGATCTGACTCAGCTAATAGAGGCGAAATTCATTGTTAGTGAGTTTGACAAACAAACAGGTGAGATCTACTAATTAAATGCCTTGAATTGTATTGATAAATGTGAACAAGTACACAGTAAGTAAACAGTTCGACAAGGCTTCGCCACACCAACAAACCACTAGTTTCTTACTACACTCAAGCTCCTCTGTTTATAGGTTGACATGACTCGCACAGGAGAGTGTGTATCTTAGTGTGACTCGTGCGAGTGGAGCCTTGTACGAGTGAGAGAGTGTCACTCGTACGAGTCATGAGACTCACTTGTACGAATCATTCACTAAACAAATAAACTTATATTAACATTTACAATTTGACGTTCTAAGCCCTAGATACATAAACAACATATCCTAGACGTAGGCAATAGACATTATGCACCAACAAACTCCCCCTTGGATGTTGCCGCAGTCTTGGGTAGTCTTCAAAAAATCTTCAAAAGATCTGACATTTATCAACCAATGAAATGTTTCGGCGGCTTGCGATGCTCCTCAAAAGCTATTTGCATTTGATCTATAGGAGGAGGTCGGTTAACTATATTGCCAAACCGAAAACTTCTTAGCGATGTAATTCGTGCTCGCTCTGCGATTCTTTCTTCCTTCTTATCTTTCTTCATTTGCTCAATCTCCTCCAGTTTCCTCCACAAAGTGTTCCATGCCGTTCCTAACTGTACATCGTTGGCAAAACAGACATTAACTATCTTCTGAAACTAGAGTGCTTGTTCTTTATCTTTCTCTTTAAAACTGATCTTGCTGTAGAACAAGCATTCAATATCTTTCTTTAAACAATTGACTAGCCACATTAGGTCTAGTACTTGAATGCCACGCCATAGCCTGTATATACGTTTGTGTGCTATGACGGATTTGGTTAGATCCTCAGTAATCTTCCAAGAATCATCATCTGGGTGCACACATATAACAGCTTCACCTGTACTCGAATCGTAGTGCCACCATTTGAAGATCTTGTGGAAGTCTTGTTCCATTTTGATAAGAGGCATATTCTTCATCATTTTCGGCCTCTTTATGATTAGCGTCACGTCTTTCTCTTGTGTTACTGGATCGACTTTAGTAATTCGCTTGGGGAAATGCGGCTTCTAGTGTGTAAAACCATGTGTAGCTTCAAGCTTTATCAGTTTCCACAGCCGCTGGTTGTGAAATCTCATCCTAAGATTTATCATCTTTGTTTGCACAAGCTCTTTAATATCACAGTACAGCAGGGTCTTGATATCGCTCAAGTATCTAAAATACTGAATCCCATACTCCCTTTTAATAGCATAAAGGTTTAGCTCCTCGATCCATCCCCAGCTAATAATATCCCCCTGAGAAATATCCGCATCACGCATAAAGAATGCTAAGGGATGTTTAAACTTTCGCTCAGCTGGTCCAACTTTGAACTACCGCTTCCTCATCTCAGCAATTTCTTCAGCAAATAGTTGTTAAGGAACGGTTCCTTGTTTAACAGCTTCTTCAACTTTACGTTTCAAAAGATCATCACTTTTAGCTGCAAACAGATCACTAAAAGTTGGAGAGTCATATGTGCCCTTATCAGCAATATCTGTATCGTCGTCATCAGAATCATCCTCTACAACAACTTTATCATAGTCATGTGCATCAGACACATGTTCGAAGACGTAATCAACTTGCTCAAAAGCACTAATATCATTAAGCTCCTCTTCAAAATCAAACTCAAAATTTTCTTCGTCCACTCCCAGCATCTTTGCAATTTCTTATTTAGAATAGCTATGGACAAACTCCCCTTCCTCTACATAATGCTCTAAATATAATATATTTGGTTTTGGCACGACAGGAACGGTAGATATTTCGGTTACCGTGAAAATTCCTGCTTGTTGAGCATTATTAGAGCCTTCAGATCTTCCCTGATCACCACCTTCGTTCACTTGATTTGCTTTGTCATCCAAGTACATAGAATAATCAATATCATCATTAATATTAGACTCTGTTACAAGGACACCCGTTCCACCTAAATCATCATTACCTCCATCACTATCGTCATCCGACTTATCAGAAAATACATCAGCAAAATCATCTAAGTCTTCAGCTTCTTTCTGAGGTTCTTCAACAAACTCATCAATCTTAGCCTCTATCTCTTTCTCCCTCTTTCTCTTGTTCAGCCATTCTCGATGCTTTGCTGTAAGATTCTAACATCTTTAGGCTTCCCGACCAATACAAACTTCTTCAAACTCGAATACACCACCACATCAGAAGTTACTGGCGCAGATTCAGCTTCTGGCTCAGTTGTAACAGTTACAGGATCCTCACTGACCTTTGCTTTGCCTTTGCCTTGAGCATTAGATTGTTCTTTAGCAATATGCTCACGCTTTGCAACCCTTTCTCTTGCTTCAACTCTCTCAATTTCATCAATTTCAGCAGTGATATTAACTCCAAGTTTCTTTGTAAGTATCTTCTCAAATAGGTTCATCTTTCTTTGGCTCCTGAGACGTTCTTCATCGTATTCGACCATTCAAATCCTTAACGCTCGTTCTCAGATACTATACTTCAAGTGACACTGCAACTGCGTTTCTCTCATGTGAAAATGAGCAGATCGTGACAAATTCTAAGGGCGAAATATGTTTTGTTGCTGCTTCAGGAGGCTCGTCAGGGGCAAAGAGACAACACTCAAGTAATGGTAACCGTAGTACTAAGTCTATGCCTCTGAGTGTCAAAAGTGCTGAAGATCATCTGGCATTGCTTGCTTCTTTTGTTGCTTCCTACGAGAACTACATTCAGGGAAGAAAATCTGATCCTGCTACGTTTGATGAAGATTATGCTCAGATTGACCCTGATGACCTAGAGGAGATGGAATTACAATGGCAGATGGCCATGATCTCTAGAAGAGTGAAGAGGTTCATGAACAGAACGGGAGGAAGTTTGTTGGAAATAGTGTGGGTTTTGACAAGTTGAAAGTGAAGTGTTACAATTGTCAAAACTATGGACATTTTGCTAGAGAATGTCAACGACCAAAAAAGATTCTCCTGGTCATGGTTCAAGCAGCAGGAATACGTCAAACAAAACTGGATCAAAGGCCCTGATTTCCACTACTAGAGAGGGTTTTTATGATTGGAGTGTTCATCTTGAGGGTGATAACAATGCCTCACAGGCGTTCATGGCTGAGATAGCTCCAGTTGTTGATGAAGAAGTGAAAGCTGATGCTGAGGGAGAGCAAGAGAAGGTAGCTGAAAAAGCTGATGGAGAACACAATGTTACAGAGTAGAAGATGGCTGCTGATTTTGCTGCTTTCATGGCTGATCTAAGCAAATCACCAAGCGAGGTATGTTCTAACTCTGGTAGTTCTGTTTGCTTAAAATGTCGTGAACTGCAAACTGAAGTTGACACATTAACAAAGCAAAACCAAAGTCTGGTAAATGAGCTCTCGAACCTAAAAGAATCAAACTTTTTTGTAAAACGAAATGAGTCATTATATTTGAAGAAAATTAAAGGTTATGAAGAAGAAATAAATATACCAACATGTAAGCTTAATGAAAAACTTCAAGTTATTGACTTAGCTCATGATACGATAAGTGAGAAAACAAAAGAAATTTCTGAAAAATGCAAAGAGTTGTCTGAAGCACAACTTAAAATTTGTGAACTTGAAAAGAAATTAAATCAATTCAAAGATTCATCTTTTGTTATGAAACACAGGATGAATGGCCTGAAGAAGAGTAATGACAACACATGTGTGGGCTTTAAAGGTTTAAATGAAGTTCCACCACCACTTGGCCATGACTATTCTTTCTTGCCAGATGAAGAAGAGCTTACAGATTTTGTGTCAATTACACCTGGTAGTTCCATATCAGGTAATGTTAATGGTTCAGAGAATGCTAAGAAGGATAATAACAGAGACACAGTTTTGAAAACAAAGAATATACACCCTAAGAATCAAAAGCAAGTTTTTGTTAAGAAAGTTAATTTTATTAAAGGGAGTGATATGAATGAAGAGGTCACTTTTATTACAAAAGAGTCAAATGTGCAGTTTGCCAAAAATAAAAACAAAGAAAAATCAGAAATTAAGCAAACTATACAAGATCCTTCGAAAGCATCATCATCATCATCACCATCGACTGATGAATATAAGCAAGAGACTTTAGTTAAGATGTTTTCGGCTACAAAATCGTGCTTCAAATGTCACGAAAAGGGACATGTAGCTAGCTGTTGTCCTAACAAAAAGAGTGAAACACATGTAAGTGAGAGACAAAGAGAAAAATCACTAGCAAAAAAGTGGTGATTGTGAGATGAAGGTTAACTCACCAAAGATATTTGCTACCAGGCAAGGCAACAGAGTGTTGTTGTTAGTGTAGATAAGGGTGAAAAAGGAACTCACCAAGTTCCTCGTTTTCAAAGAAATCAACAAAGATTTCAGCCTGAATCTACATCAGGCAGATATGAAAGACCTAGAAGTAGTTCACCACGAATGAATAACTTTAGTGGTCGATCAAGTAATTTCAGAAGTCAAGGTCATCATCAAAATTCATGGAACGAAAATCATAATTTCCAAAGGTTGCAAAGTCCATACATATTGGAAATCATAATTTCCAAAGGTTGCAAAGTCCATACATATTGCAAAGTCCATACATATAAGAAATCATAATTTCCAAAGGTCATCATCAAAATTCATGGAACGAAAATCATAATTCAGGACAAGAGACCTAGTGGAAATCAAAAACCATTTCCATCAACAGTTCTAAGATCCAAGACTGCTGTTAGGAGTGATAGATACTGGATGGATGTTCCTGTGGTTGATGAATCTGGAAGACCCAAGACCATTAAAGCTTGGCTCCCCCAATCTAACTAATTTTGTTGGGATGTGCGGGAGCTGCTAAGGAGGATTATCAAATTGTGGTATGTTGATAGTGGCTGCTCCAGGCACATGACGGGGGATGCGAGGTTGCTAACTGAGTTTGAGAATATAGATGGTGGTTATGTGAATTTTGCAGGTACTAAAGGAGGGCACATTACCGGTCAAGGAAAAGAGACCAATGGAAAGATCACACTGGACAAAGTGAACTATGTTGAGCAGCTGAAGCACAATCTGATGAGCGTGTCTCAAGTCTGCGACAAGGGTCACTCGGTCCACTTTACAAAGTCTGAAGCTTTGGTGTTTAAATCTGGTTTGGTGATACCAGATGATTGGATAGTGTTGAGAGCGCCAAGGAGAAATGACACTTATGTCACGGACATGGGTGCTAAGGATTCTTCCACTATGGTGGCGTGTTTATTATAAAAAGCATCTGAGGCTGAGTCATTGATGTGGCACAGACGCATGGCCCACATCCACTACGGAAAATGAATTATATTATTAAAAATGGTTTAGTGGAAGGGGTGCCAGTGCAGAGCTTTCACGTGGAAGATAAATGTCTTCCTTGTCAAAAGGGAAAACAACATAAGAAACCTCATAAGTCTAAAACAGTAAATTCCATAGATGCCCCTTATGAATTACTTCATATGGATCTATTCGGTCTGGTGAACGTAAGGAGCATAGGTGGAAAGTACTACTGTTTAGTTGTCACAGATGATTACTCACGATATTAATGGGTTTTCTTTTTAGGTACAAAAGATGAGACAGCGCAGATGTGATAGATCTTTTTACAAAATTGGAAAATGTCCATGATGCACGGATCAAGAGGATAAGGAGTGATAATGGCACGGAGTTGAAGAATCAGATTCTGGATCTCTATTGTCTTCGCAAAGGAATTGAACATCAATTTTCTGCTCCTTATACACCTTAATCGAATGGAGTCGTTGAGCGGAAAAACAGGACGTCGATTGAAGCCGCAAGGACTACGCTATCTGATTCAAAGCTTCCAGTTCTTTTCTAGGGAGAAGCTGTGAACACAGCTTGTTATGTCCTGAACAAAGTTTTGACGGTTAAATGATTTAACAAAACATGTCACGAACTATTGTTTAACCGAAAACCAAACTTAAAAGGCTTTGAACCATTTGGATTACCCTGCACCATTGTGCGAAATAAAGATAAGCAAAAATTCGTTGAGGTAGCTGATGAGGGCTACTTTCTAGGCTATATGTCTGGAACACCGAATAAAAGGGTTTTTAATCTAAAAACTTGTAAAATTGAGGTTGTGTTTAACATGGAAATCACTAGTTATTCACCTCAACAATCAACGTGTGGTCCTCCTATATTATATGATTATGACAGTGTTTTTAATCATTTAATATTCCTGATTTTTCCAATGCAGATGAATCTCAGGTGATCCAATCTGTGATCAGTGAAGATGGAGAGTGTGACTTCATGCCTAGATCGAGTATATCGATGATAGATGCTCCAGAAACTTCTTCTAGAGCAACTCTAGAGGACTCCAGTGATAATGAGTCCGAACCTATTTAGGGGGAGGATTTCACTAATCCGTTTGCTAATGCTAACATTCAGGGGGAGGTTGGATCTAATCTGGGAGATAATCTAGTTGCTGACACCGTTGCTACCACACATGTAAACATAGATCATCCAGTTGAAAATATCATTGGTGATGCTGCTGCAGGTGTTCAGATGAGAAGAGGTGTGCTTGAAGGTTCCTGTTTGTTTACTTCAATTCAGAAGACTGGGTTGATTCACGAATGTTTGTATAGTTGCTTTATTGCCCAAGAGGAACCGAAAAATGTTCACATGGCTCTAAAACATAATTGTTGGGTTGAAGCTATGCAAGAGGAACTAGCTCAGTTCAAGAAGTTCAAAGTTTGGGAGCTAGTTGACTTGCCTGAAGGAGAGAAGGAAATAGGCACTAAGTGGGTGTTCAAGTGCAAGAAAGACGACCGAGGGATCGTGATAAGAAATAAGGCTCGGTTGGTAGTGAAAGGGTTCAATCAGCAAGAGGGGATTGATTACAATGAAGTGTTTGCACCGGTAGCAAGGTTGGAAGCAATTCGTTTGTTCCTAGCTTTTGCTTCATTCAAGGGCTTCAAAGTTTACCAACTTGAAGTGAAGAGTGCGTTTCTTTACGGGAAAGTCCAAGAAGTGGTGTATGTCTCACAACCAGATGGGTTTACTGATCCAGATTATCCAGATCGAGTCTATCGACTTGATAAGGCATTGTATGGATTGCATCAGGCACCTAGGGCGTGGTATGAGACACTGTCAGCACATTTGTTAAAGAATGGTTTCGAAAGAGGACAGGTTGACAGTACACTTTTCATCAAAAGGAAGAAGGAAGACTTTCTGTTGGTACATGTATACGTAGATGACATCATTTTTGGGTTATCTGATGAGAACATGTGTCATGATTTCGAGGAGGTAATGAAGAGCAAGTTTGAGATGAGTGCAATGGCTGAATTATCCTACTTTTTGGGTTTACAAGTTGAACTAAAGAAGGATGGGATGTTTATACATCAGACGAAGTATGTGTTTGACATTTTGTCTGTTTCAAAATGGAGGATTACGCTACTTTCAATACACCTATCTGTGAGAATCACAATATTGGTCTAGATCATGAGAGTGTGGAGGATGTTGATCCAACTCAATACAGGGTTTGAACTTCACTCATACTCCTATTATGATAGACAATAATGCCACTATATCAATCACCAACAATCCCGTAAACACAGTTGCACAAAACATATTGACATTCGTCATCATTTTATACAGGATTGTGCTGGAAAGAAATTAATTGAACTGCATCGAGTCGACACACTTGAATACCAGGACAAACAGATGTGGATCTGTATTCAAGATGAATACGCTAACCCAACGCATGACTTTGAGGGCAGACAACGGGTTACTGCTTATGTGAACATGTCATAAGTTGAGAAAAGGATGTATGAGTCTGAGAAGAAAGCCTTAGCTCCTATAAAGATGTCATTACCTGATGGCATCAAACATACATTTAAGTGTTATACTACGTCGAAGGAGATGTGGGATGCCCTAGAGAAGAGGTATGAGAGCAATACTGATGTGAAGAAGAACAAAGTGGATCTGCTGAAGAAACAGTTTGTTGTGTTTAAAGGCATGAGGAGTGAGTCCCTAGAAGATATTATCACTTGATATTATCATTTGATGTTAGAAATGGACAATTTTGACATAGAGGGATACACGGATGTGGAGATAAACGATAAGTTGCTGGATGATTTACCTGCAAAGTGGGATATTTATACTTTATGATAAAGGGTGAAGCTAATTATGAAACGAAAGACTTGGAAGAGGTTGTTGGGAAATTAAGAGCTTATGAGCTCAATATGAAGAAGAAGGAGACTGGATATGATCAGGTTCAAGATCCAGGGATTTATAAAGGGCTTACACCTTCATCATCCAACAATGCTTCAAGTGACACTACAACTACGTTTCTCTCATGTGAAAATGAGCAGATCGTGACAAATTCTGAGGGTGAAATATGTTTTGTTGGTGCTTCAGGAGGCTCGTCAGGGGCAAAGAGACAACACTCAAGTAATAGTAACAGCAGTACTAAGTCTATGCCTCTGAGTGTCAAAAGTGCTGAAGATCATCTGGCATTGCTTGCTTCTTTTGTTTCTTCCTACGAGAACTACATTTAGGGAAGAATATCTGATCCTGCTACGTTTGATGAAGATTACGATCAGATCGACCTAGATGACCTAGAGGCAATGGATTTACAATGGCAGATGGTCATGATCTCTAGAAGAGTGAAGAAGTTCATGAACAGAACGGGCAAGAAGTTTGTTCGAAAGAGTGTGGGTTTTGACAAGTTGAAAGTGAAGTGTTGCAATTGTTAAAACTATGGACATTTTGCTAGAGAATGTCAACGACCAAAAAAGATTCTCCTGGTCATGGTTCAAGCAGCAGGAATGCATCAAACAACACTGGATCAAAGGCCCTGATTTCCACTGCTAGAGAGGGTTCTTATGATTGGAGTGTTCATATTGAGGGTGACAACAATGCCTCACAGGCGTTCATGGCTGAGATAGCTCCAGTTGTTGATGAAGAAGTGAAAGCTGATGCTGAGGGAGAACAAGAGAAGGTAGCTGAAAAAGCTGATGGAGAACAGAATGTTACAGAGTAGAAGATGGCTGCTGATTTTGCTGCTTTCATGGCTGATCTAAGCAAATCAACAAGCGAGGTATGTTCTAACTCTGGTAGTTCTGTTTGCTTAAAATGTCGTGAACTGCAAACTGAAGTTGACACATTAAAAAAGCAAAACCAAAGTCCGGTAAATGAGCTCTCGAACCTAAAAGAATCAAACTTTTTTGTAAAACGAAATGAGTCATTATATTTGAAGAAAATTAAAGGTTATGAAGAAGAAATCAATATACTAACCTGTAAGCTTAATGAAAAACTTCAAGTTATTGACTTAGCTCATGATATGATAAGTGAGAAAACAAAAGAAATTTCTGAAAAATGCAAAGAGTTGTCTGAAGCACAACTTAAAATTTGTGAACTTGAAAAGAAATTAAATCAATTCAGAGATTCATCTTTTGTTATGAAACACATAATGAATGGCCTGAAGAAGAGTAAGACAAGACATGTGTGGGCTTCAAAGGTTTAAATGAAGTTCCACCACCACTTGGCCATGACTATTCTTTCTTGCCAGATGTAGAAGAGTTTACAGATTTTATGTCAACTACACCTGGTAGTTCCACATCAGGTAATGTTGATGGTTCAGGGAATGCTAAGAAGGATAATAACAGAGACACAGTTTTGAAAACAAAGAATATACACCCTAAGAATCAAAAGCATTTTTTGTTAAAAAGGTTGATTTTGTTAAAGGGAGCGATATGAATGAAGAGGTCACTGCTATTACAAAAGAGTCAAATGTGCAGTTTGCCAAAAATAAAAACAAAGAAAAATCAGAAATTAAGAAAATTAAACAAGATCCTTCAAAAGCATCATCATCATCATCATCGACTGATAAATCTAAGCAAGAGACTTCAGTTAAGAAGTTTTCGGCTAGAAAATCGTGCTTCAAATGTCACGAAAAGGGACATGTAGCTAGCTGTTGTCCTAACAAAAAGAGTGAACCACAGGTAAGTGAGAGACAAAGAGAAAAATCACCAGCAAAAAGTGGTGATGGTGAGAAGAAGGTTAACTCACCAAAGATATCTGCTACCAGGCAATAGAGTGTTGCTGTGGGTGTAGATAAGGCTGAAAAAGGAACTCACCAAGTTCCTCGTTTTCAAAGAAATCAACAAACATTCCAGCCTGAATCTACATCAGGCAGATATGAAAGACCTAGAAGTAGTTCACCATGAATGATTAACTTTAATGGTCGATCAAGTAATTTCAGAAGTCAAGGTCAATATCAAACTCGATACAAGAATGTTGGTAGTCAAAATTTTTATAACGATGGCTTTAGAAATTATCATCATCAAAATTCAATGGAACCAAAATCATAATTTCCAAAATATATTTAGGAAACTTCAGGACCAGAGACCTAGTGGAAAATTAAAAACCATTTCCATCAACAGGTCTAAGATCCAAGACTCCTGTTAGGAGTGATGGATACTGGATGGATGTTCCTGTGGTTGATGAATCTGGAAGACCCAAGACCCTTAAAGATTGGCTCCCCCAATCTAACTAATTTTGTTAGGATGTGTAGGAGCTGCTAAAGAGGATTATCAACTTGTGATATGTTGATAGTGGCTGCTACACGCACATGACGGGGGATGCGAGGTTGATAACTGAGTTTGAGAATATATATGGTGGTTATGTGAATTTTGCAGGTGCTAAAGGAGGGCCCATTACCGGTCAAGGAAAAGTGACCAACGGAAAGATCACACTAGACAAAGTCAACTATGTTGAGCAGCTGAAGCATAATCTGATGAGCGTGTCTCAAGTCTGCGACAAGGGTCACTCGGTCCACTTTACAAAGTCTGAAGCTTTGGTGTTGAAACCTGGTTTGGTGATACCGGATGATTGGATAGTGATGAGAGCGCCAAGGAGAAACGACACTTATGTCATGGACATGGGTGCTAAGGATTCTTCCACTGTGGTGACGTGTTTACTATCAAAAGCATCTGAGGCTGAGTCAGCACAGACGCATGGCCCACATCCACTACCATAAAATGAATTATATTATAAAAAATGGTTTAGTGGAAGGGGTGCCAGTGTAGAGGTTTCACGTGGAAGATAAATGTCTTCCTTGTCAAAAGGGAAAACAACATAAGAAACCTCATAAGTCTAAAACAGTAAATTCCGTAGATGCCCCTTATGAATTACTTCATATGGATCTATTCGGTCCGGTGAACGTTAGGAGCATAGGTGGAAAGTATTAATATTTAGTTGTCACAGATGATCACTCACGATATTCATGGGTTTTCGTTTTAGGTACAAAAGATGAGACCACGGAGATGTGATAGATCTTTTTACAAAATTGGAAAATGTCCATGACGCACGGATCAAGAGGATAAGGAGTGATAGTGGAACGGAGTTCAAGAATCAGATTCTTGATCTCTATTGTCTTCGCAAAGGAATTCAACATCAATTTTGTGCTCCTTATACACCTCCACAGAATGGAGTCGCTGAGCGGAAAAACATCATGTTGATTGAAGCTGCAGGGACTATGCTATCTGATTCAAAGCTTCCAGTTCTTTTCTGGGGAGAAGTTGTGAACACACTTTTTATGTCCTGAACAAAGTTTTGACGATTAAACGGTTTAACAAAACATGTCACGAACTATTGTTTAACCGAAAACCAAACTTAAAAGGCTTTGAACCATTTGGATTACCTGCACCATTGTGTGAAATAAAGATAAGAAAAAATTCGGTGAGGTAGCTGATGAGGGCTACTTTCTAGGCTATATGTCTGGAATACTGAATAAAAGGGTTTTTAATCTAAAAACTAGTAAAATTTAGGTTGTTTTTAACATGGAAATAACTAGTTATTCACCTCAACAATCAACGAGTGGTCCTCCTATATTATATGATTATGACAGTGTTTTTAAATCATTTAATATTCCTGATTTTTCCAATACAGATGAATCTCAGGTGATCCAATCTGTCATTATTGAAGATGGAGAGTGTGACTTCATGCCTAGATCGAGTATATCGATGACAGATGCTCCAGAAACTACTTCCAGAGCAACTCTAGAGGACTCCAGTGATAGTGAGTCCGAACCTATTCAGGGGGAGGATTTCACTAATCCGTTTGCTAATGCTAACATTCAGGGGGAGGTTGGATCTAATATGGGAGATAATCTAGTTGTTGACACCATTGCTACCGCACGTGTAAATAGAGATCATCCAGTTGAAAACATCATTGGTGATGCTGCTGCAGGTGTTCAGACGAGAAGAGGTATGCTTGAAGGTTCCTGTTTGTTTACTTCAATTCAGAAGACTGGGTTGATTCACGAATGTTTGTATAGCTGCTTTATTGCCCAAGAGGAGCTGAAGAATGTTCACATGGCTAAAAAATATAATTGTTGGGTTGAAGCTGTGCAAGAGGAACTAGCTCAGTTCAAGAAGTTGAAAGTTTGGGAGCTAGTTGACTTGCCTGAAGGAGAGAAGGAAATAGGCACTAAGTGGGTGTTTAAGTGCAAGAAAGACGACTGAAGGATCATGATAAGAAATAAGGCTCGGTTGATGGTGAAAGGGTTCAATCAGCAAGAGGGGATTGATTACAACGAAGTGTTTGCACCAGTAGCAAGGTTGGAAGCAACTCGTTTGTTCCTAGCTTTTGCTTCATTCAAGGGCTTCAAAGTTTACCTACTTGACGTGAAGAGTGCGTTTCTTTACGGGAAAGTCCAAGAAGTGGTGTATGTCTCACAACCAGATGGGTTTACTGATCCAGATTATCCAGATCAAGTCTATCGACTTGATAAGGCATTGTATGGATTGCATCAGGAACCTATGGCGTGGTATGAGACACTGTCAGCACATTTGTTAAAGAATGGTTTCGAAAGAGGACAGGCTGACAGTACACTTTTCATCAAAAGGAAGAAGGAAGACTTTCTGTTGGTACAGGTATACGTAGATGACATCATTTTTGGGTTATCTGATGAGAACATGTGTCATGATTTCGAGGAGGTAATGAAGAGCAAGTTTGAGATGAGTGCAATGGGTGAATTATCCTACTTTTTGGGTTTACAAGTTGAACTAAAGAAGGATGGGATGTTTATACATCAGACGAAGTATGTGTTTGACATTTTGTCTCGTTTCAAAATGGAGGATTACGCTACTTTCAATACACCTATCTGTGAGAATCACAATATTGGTCTAGATCATGAGAGTGTGGAGGATGTTGATCCAACTCAATACAGGGCAATGATTAGTTCTCTGATGTACTTTACTGCTTCTAGACCAGACATTATGTTCGCTGTATGTCTTTGTTCCAGATATCAAGCGAATCCAAAGGAGTCCCACATGAAAGCGGTGAAGCGGATTCTTCGTTACTTGAAGGGGAAACCTAAACTTGGGTTATGGTATCCAGCTGCTAGTGATTTGAAGTTTGTTGCTTTCACTGATTAGGACTTTGGAGGATGCAAATCGATAAGGAAGTCTACCACAGGTGGTTGTCAGTTCTTAGGAGGGAGGCTCGTGTCATGGTAATGCAAGAAGCAGTCTTCCGTGTCTACCTCGACGTGTGAAGCTGAATATATTGCTGCAGGTAGCTGTTGCTCTCAGGTTCTCTGGATCCAACAACAGATGCGCGATTACGGTTTGAACTTCACTCGTACTCCTATTATGATAGATAATAATGCCACCATATCAATCACCAACAATCCCGTAAACATAGTCGCACAAAAACATATTGACATTCGTCATCATTTTATACGGGATTGTCCTGAAAAGAAATTAATTGAACTGCATCGAGTCGACACACTTGATGATCTGGCAGATCTTTACACAAAAGCATTTGACAAGGCTCGTTTTGAACATTTAGTCGAACTTAACGGGATGAGAAATCCTGTATAACCATTTTTCCATAAAAATAGTTTGTAAATAATTTACTGCTTTTCAAAAATAAAAAACATAAAAAACAAAATAGAAACACAAAAATGAGTTTTTACTGTGTGAAAAAGAAGAAATGATAGTACATCAGCAAGTTAGACTGTCACACTGAAATTGAAACTAAAATTGCTTCAGTGTGATAGAAGCTTTATCATATGATGTACCAGTAGGCAAAAAGCATGAAATAATTAACTTACCTTTGTGATACAAATATAATAAACTATGTATGAGTGGGTAACATATTAGTGGCGTATGGTTTTATAACCTTAAATCTTGCATTGATAGATTGCCAAAATCTGAGGTTTTATGTCTTTATGTCGTTATTTCATCCGGGGTATTAAGGTTGTCCTTCTGCTGCATCTAGATATATGCTGACCTAGGCACACCCAAGATATCTTAAAAGAGCTAAAATGCCAAATCCCAAAAATTGATGAAGCTCTCCTAGAGAGTCATTCAAATGTGCAAATTGCATTATTCGTACCAATATTTGGTATTTCCCTAACCCTCGTTGGATATTGGTCTCTTTGCTGTACGGAAGTATTGACCTTATCACCAATTATCTAATGTTGTAATTCAAAAGGATGAATTTCGGTATACTCACCTACTACGATGAATTTTTGTGCATACCTTGATCGTGGGGGTATGTCCTGAAGTGGGACACACTAGTATATCAGTATAAATTATCTAAACATATCACTAGGTAATGGTACTTGAAATGTTCATGTATTTTGTTTAATTGGATAA
This sequence comes from Scalesia atractyloides, assembly GCA_947069175.1. Classification (NCBI taxonomy): domain Eukaryota; kingdom Viridiplantae; phylum Streptophyta; class Magnoliopsida; order Asterales; family Asteraceae; genus Scalesia; species Scalesia atractyloides. The sequence continues at coordinate 57,676,366 of CAMTDV010000026.1, forward strand.
ACAATACTAATACTCGTCTTGAACTGCTTTTCATGAATATTGTATATAAAATTATCAAATAGTGTTGTAAGTCCCAGTAATCCGGATCTAACACTGATATCACACAATCACCAAGGATGGGCAGAATCCAAACTTGGTGACCTTCAAGAAAACTGTAATGATGAAGAACAATACGAATTCACTTTAACACCTTGCACACGATTCTATTACTTGAACAAGCAAAACTGTCTGGTACAGGATGGAGGTTCTCTAGTGAAAACCTAATAGTCTACCCCAAAACTTAACCCTAGAAAATAACATAAACTTAGCTTATATACCTAGGGTAAGGCATAACCCTAATGGGCTTGCCTATGGGCTTGCCTGGCCCACATGGCCTATGGCATGCCCAAATGACCTATAAAGGTCCAAACCTAACACAAACTGACCCAGTTAAGCCCAGTTAACTACCATAGACTGTTGCGTATATTTGATGCTTCAGTCTCACACTTCTAGGACCTAACAAGTGTGAAAATAATTTGATGTTGCAGATATGATCTTCTTACCGGTGATTCTCACAAAAACAGAGTGTGTATTATTTTGTTATTTACTATCTTTCAGAAAATATAAAAATCCAAAAAAAAATTCATTTTCATGTATATTCTTAATGTACAGAATATTGGCTGTTCATGGAGGAGTTGTTACCGATAGGGGGAGACAGTGTTAGAAGATGAGTTCAACCATTTTTAGATGCAGGTTCATGGTGTTTAACATTTTAAGTATGTGATTTGAGTTGAGAAGTTCTTAATCTGTGATACAGTTACAATCTCTTGAATAATAATAATTTGTTTAACTTGTATTGAACAATTCTTATGGTTTCTCGAGATGTTTGTTTTATAGTATACAGATTGTAGCAGTGTGTAGCAGTTTGGATGCATGGTAGAATCTTCTTTCTACATTGCAGACAAAGTTGAAGAGTTTTTTGAAGATTGTTATGCATGTACTAAACTGGAGTTTACTCATACGCTAACAATTTAGAAGATTTGGTGATTTGCTACATCAGCTTAGGGGGAGTCTGTTGCTGACAGAAGCTATTAAAGCTGAAGCTATCCAAAGACCAACGTTTTTCAAAGATGTTGAAGATTGCAAGAAGACTGAAGACTAAGTTATTTTATGAAGCTATTGTCAAGGGAGGGGGGTTTGTTGGTGCATATTTGTGACAACAGCTTAGATTTGGTCTTTGGATATCTTGTAATTAGTAAAATGATAAACGGTTAGCGGGTTTAGTTTTGTAATAGTTAATTAGAAGTAATTGGGCTAATCCAGACACCATACAACTCATGGTGGCGAATTGAGCTTTAGACCCATTAGTCGTCCATGTATGGAAACCCTAGCCCAGTTGCATAACCTGTCTCTATATAAAGGGAAGTTTGCATTAGGGTTAAGGTTACTGGTTCTGTTGATCATGTTGCTGGTTTAGTTGTTCAGAGAGTTGAGAAAGAGTCTTGAATTGATTGTAAACACTTTGTATTAGATAATCAATAGAAGACAGTTTGAAGGAATTGTGTTCATGTTCGTGTTCTTGTTTCTTTGAAATCTGATCTAGGGGATTCCGCACTGAAGATTATATAGATGATTCTGTGGCGATCCATACGGAAATGGGACCTACAGCTGGCCTTTTAAGTTGTCGAGAAGATTTCTTCAGAGTTTTTCATACAGGAATATCGTTATCTGAATTCGATGGTACATGAGTCATGTCATCCTCTCATGACGCTTTTCTTTTCTTCTCTTCGGTTTTACATTTAAGCTCTGCCAGACGTTCGATCTCTCTTTCCTTAGCCCTTCTTTTTTACCAGCAATTCTATCCTCAGTATCTGTACTAGAAGATGACGCTTCTTCAACCTCTCCTTCACGAACTCCAAATGCTTCTTTTTCAATTTCAGCAGCCAGAGTTTCAACATTTCCTTCTGGCTCTGATTCATCGACTAATCTCGAGCTTTCAGACGCTCTCTGTTTCTTCTGAGGGGCGGTGGAGGAAGATGTGGACGTTTGTTTTCTTTTTGTCCCCTTACCCCCCTTCTCTTCTTTCGCAAACCACGCGCTTATCTTAGTGATAAAAGCATCTAGCGCTTCAAGCTCTTCATCCTCGTCACCACTATCGTCTTTTCTCCACTTCCCTTGTGATGGAACCACATAATCTTTATCAATAATCGCTCTGAAAACTGGCTTTGTATTCGGGAAGGTCTTGAGATGCAAGTTCATTTTCTTCAATGTTGAGACATCCATATGCTCCAATTTGAACACATCGTCTTTCTTTTTCTTCAAGTTAGGATGCAAATGGTCAAGCGGCATTTGGATAAAACGTGGATACAGCAAGAACTTCTCACGCTGCGTGTTTTGTACCATTTGAGAAAAAATCACTCTTGAGAAGTTGTACGTCAGGTTCAGAACAAGTGTAGTGATCATGCACATCTGATAACCAACTAAATCATCAAATCCGCCCTTTTGGTGGCTAAGAGCGTATATAATGTAGTGTGCTATGTATCTGAATGGAGCACTGAGATTAGCCTTTTTGAATGGTGCTGCGTTTACGAAACTGGCATAACATATATTCAGGAAAACTAGTGGGGTCGTCTTCTTGGTCGTTGAACTCTAACACTAGTTTGATCAACTCTTCGGTAATCTTAACTTGAACATCTTCGTTGTTGATCCGAACTACCGACAAAATCGGATTCTCATCTTCGTCGAACTCATCAGCATTCTAGAAATACTCGACGTGAGATCTATATGTTGTGTGGCGATCTGTGAGAGCTTTCGTGATAGGAAGTCTGCTCATAAAATCCAAGACTTCTCTATAAGCAGCGATTTCTAGAATAGTATCATCCAGAAGACAACAGATATTTTGGAACAGCGAAAATGAAGATTTCTTGACCTGCAAGCATAGACATTTCAAACACTTAGAAACTTTTTCAAGAAATTTCAACTTTGAGCCATTCGTATGAACAACCATTTGTACGAGTCACAGATTATGACAACAACTAAAACTAAATCAAAACCTCACTCGTACGAGTCACTACTTCGTATGGATGAAAATTATACTTGGCAAATTTCAAAGGTTTTGAACTAAATTTCCTTGTACGAATGATGCTTCGTACGAAACATCAAGAATTAAACATTAAGGAATTACTCGTATGAATACTCACTCGTACAAGTGAATATGATAAACAAACTTTTGAAATCCTTGCTCGTACGAATGGATATTCGTACGAATTGCAAACCGTACCAAATAACACCTAGTTAAAACGAACTTAAAACGTGTTGATTTTAACAAATTGAAGGTTGATTAAAAGGTTTACAGCGCTGATTTTAACATTTTTGAGTTCAATTTTATATTTTACCGGTCCAATTTCCCTAAATCTACGTTTTACGTCCATTTAGTCCAATTTTGGCATTATAACGGCTTAAAACGAGCATAAGTACCTTTCCAATTGTGAGAGGTGTGCAAATCAACCTCCCCAACGTCTAGATACAAACGATAGATCAAGAAAATGAAGTGAATAGAACTGGTTCACACAAAATTTTACTCTCAATCACATAGATTTAATAGTTTGACTCATGCGAATGAGTCATCCTTTTATACTCATTCAGTAGTCACTCGTACGAGCGATGGCTCATGCGAATGAAGGCTTCTTTCACTCGTACGAGTCAGTGTCACTCATACGAGTCAGTTCTAACACTTTGTTTAACTTTTTGATTTTTTATGAAATTTTTATTTGTTTTATAATCCACTCAGTTAACCAAGTCCAAGTTAATGACCCTGGTTATCTGATTTGCCTACCAAGTCCAAGTTAATGACCTTGGTTGACCAAAACATATTTATTTTAAAATGTAATTTCAAGTTAATGAACTTTGTTAACGTTCAGGTAATTCTTTCTTTTCTTGATTAGCTCCCTACCCGTGGACTTCAGCTTTCTTCCAGCAATCGTCGCTTTGACTTAGACTAACGGTGTTTTCATCATCGGTAGACTTAGAATCTAAGATAAATTGCTAAAAGCTGAAAATCTTTTTGGGGATTCTTCTGAAAAAAATAACAAGTAAAGATGTATATACATACATATTTTTGTGAATTTTGTGTTTAGTGGATCATATCAAGTATTTAAACATATCGCTGGTACCGTTGTTCTTGGTAGTAACTGTAAGTTCTTAAACAAATTTACCTAGATTGTCAATATACTTATCCACTTAAACTTCTTCTCATTTGTCAACTGTTTCAAGATATGTTAGGTAATTTTAAGGAACATGAAGTAACTGTGTTTCCCATCTCAGATTATACTCCCGCATCGAGATTCCCAGAATATCATTTCACAGGTGAATATATCTAACTGATATCTGTAAATGAGGTGAATTGAGAGACCTTGAGAGCTCAGGTTAGTATTTCCATACAGACAGAGAGATGAAGGCTAGACTTTAAGTGGTGTTCCATAAAGGAATCTTCTGAACTGTAGATGTCGTAAATGTTTATGACATACTCATTGCTTGTGCAGCTTTTGTGGGCAAATAACGCGTAAAGTATTATACAACTAGGTCATTGCTGACGCAAAATCAGAAGAACTCGTATAATACCCCAGATATCGATTAAATATAAAGACCTAGTATCGCAGAATCTTGCATTCTCTGAAACGAAATTTCAGAGTACTAAGTCCATATATCCGAGAGATGTTGACCCACAAGTTACTCAGTTTTTCTTTTAGATTTATATATTGATAAACAATTTACTAAACGAGTGAAGCCTATTGGTACATCCTTAGTAAGACATGTTTAATTACTTGTTTAAACATTCCATATCTTTAGCATACTGTGACTGTCATATTGATGTAATATGATATCCCTTTTTCACAAAAACTCTTTTTGATTTTTATAATGTTTTTGTATTTTCCCAAACTTTCTCCCCCAAGATCAAAAACATAGTTTTGGATTTTTAAGAAAAAATATTTACAGAAAACATGTCATACCGATGAGAATCACATCAAATCCTCGTCATCCTCAAATTCAACCTCATGAATATCCCCTGATGCCAGATTTCTTAAACCATTTAATTTTAAAGATTTTTAAATTTTGAACGATCAAATGCTATGGTATAAAAATCTGCTTTTTGGTCATCATTGTGGATTTTTTCAATTCTAACCAACTTTTTCTCGTAGCAGTCACGGATAAAGTGGTGTCTAATCTCAATATGTTTACTGCGTGAGTGTTGACATGAGTTTTTAGTGATATCAATAGCAGCCTGATTATCTAGATATATGGGCGTGTCAAGAAATTGCAGTCTGAAGTCTCTCATCTGCTATTGTATCCATAGTATCTGGGAACAACAGCTGGATGCTGAAATGTATTCTGCTTCACACGTATAGAGAGCGACTGTGGTCTGTTTCTTGCATTGCCACGTTACCAAACGGGTTCTGAAGAACTGGCAACCAGCCGTAGTAGATTTGGCATTAAGCTTGCAACAGCCAAAATAGAATCTGACTATCCCGCAAGATTGACGTCGTCGTGATGAGGATACCACAAGCCGGTGCTTGGACATCCTTTCAAATATCGCATGATACTTTTGAGGCTAGAATGTGCGAATCTATTGGACTGGACTGAAAACGGGCGCATAGGCATGTAGGATACATGATATCAGGTCGGGAAGCTATTAGATACATCAAGGATCCGATCATGGAGCGATATAATGTTTCATCAACTTTGACTCCATGAACGTCTAGACAAATGCCGTGATTTGGGGCTAATGGGGTAGATGCTGGTTAGTTCCTGACGTATAAAATTTCTCTAATACATCATGAACATACTTCGTCTGATGAATGAAGATACCCTCAGGAAATTGATCAACCTGAAGTCCTAAAAAGAACTTCATATCCCCCATCGCACTCATTTCGAATTTCTTCTTCATGACTTCTTCGAAGTCTTTGCATAGCTTATCATTTGTCAATCCAAAGATAATATCATCCACATATATTTGCACGATAAATAGAAGTCCATCCACTTCCTTGGTAAAGAGGGTAGAACTACAGTTCCTCTGAGAAAGCCATTGTCAAAAATATGTCTTGAAAGCGTTTCATACCAAGCTCACGGGGCTTGGTGAAGACCAGATAAAGCTTTGTTCAGAAGGTAGACTTTATCCTTGTGTATAGGATCGACAAACCCTGGTGGTTGGCCAACATACACCTCCACTTTGACTTTGCCATACAGGAAAGCAGATTTTACATCCAACTGGTACACCTTGAAACCTTTCCAAGAGGCAAAGGCCAAGAATATGCGAATAGCTTCGAGACGAGCGACCCGGGCGTAGACTTTAGTGTAGTCTATCCCTTCTTGCTGGTGAAAGCCCTGAACCACGAGTCGAGCTTTGTTTCGGACAACTATCCCTCGGTCATCGCGCTTGCACTTGAAGACCCATCTAGTGTTTATCTTTTTGTGATGATCTGGTAGGTCAACAAGATTCCAAACTCCTAGCTTCTGGAATTGAAGCAATTCCTCCTGCATTGCTTCCACCCAGCTTTCTTCTTTTAACACGTCTCTCTAGTTTCCAGGTTTAACCTGTGAAACAAAACAACTATAAGAAATTATGGTTTGTAATGGAGCAATACGGGTATAAAAACAGCTTAGATCCTTGTTGATCTAATTGCGAGTTTGCACTCCGGTTTGTAAGTTGCCGATGATATTCTCCGATGGATAGTAAGAAAGTGTCCTCGGCATTACTTCACTTGGAACATCCCTTGAGTTCGCAAATTCGTGATCACTTCATCAACAACCGATGCAGAAGATGTAGCTTCATTCCTGACATTTGATTGATCAGCTTGAGCATTCAAAAAGCTTTCAATATGCTTAGATCCTTCATCGAAACTAGATCCTCCAACATCAAAAGTCGGTTCACGATCAGAGTCAGCATTAGGCAGTTGTTGGGCAGATGATTCAGTAGTGTTCAAGATTGGTACAGAGACGGATTCTTGAAGAGTAGTGCTCGGACATACATCAGAAGTGTTGAACGGAAGTGACGGGGAAATCACCAACGGTCTAGGAACTTGCTCTTGATTAAAGATTTGATGCTGTTGAAAGAGCATAACAAGTTCTTCTTGAGATGGCACTCTGGTAGGTCAAATGAATTCCACAAACCTTCGTAGTTGAACGGCCATGGATCCCCAGGTTTCTGCGTAGGCGTAGTATAACGTTGATAATCAACATGCTGTGCAAGAATAACCGGTTCAGACTCAGCAAGAAGACACGCTTTTGAGGAGTAGCATAACCGACGAAAAATACTTCCAAGGATTTGGCTCCAAATTTACCATCCGGGTCCAATACAGTACACGGTGATCCAAAAGGCTCCAGAAACGCAAGGTTAGGCTTCCGTTGGTTTAGTAGTTCAAAACAAGTCTTGTTGTGAGGCTTGACTGTTAACACACGATTGAGGGTGTAACACGCTGATGCGACTGCTTCGCTCCAGAAACTGATTGGCAATTTCGAATCGGCGAGCATGGTTCTAGTAGTCTCGACCTGTGTGCGATTCTTACGTTCAGCAACTCCATTTTGTTGAGGAGTATAAGGAGCGCTGAATTCGTGAAGAATCCCCTTTTCTTTGCAAAATTCGAGCATCCTTTTGTTCTTGAACTTGGTACCATTGTCACTCTGGATTCTCTTGATAGGCAAGTGATACAGGTTTTCAAATTTCCTGAAGAGAATCATAAGACTTTCAAACGTTTCATCGCTCTCCAGAAAGAAAACCCATGAGAATCTTGAGAAATCATCTGTCACGACCAGGCAATATAGATCTCCAGAAGTGCTTTTGACGTTTACTGGCCCAAATAGATCCATATGTAGCCTCTCTAGTGGTAGCTTGATAGAATTTAAAAGCTTTCTTGGGTGTGATTTCTTACGTTGTTTCCCCTTCTTACAGCTCAGACAATCATCAGATAATTGAAAATTCTTCAGATTAACACCCTCCACTAGGTCGTTGTGAACCAAATAATTCATCTTTCTCAGATGAATGTGCCCCATCTTCCTATGCCATAAGATAGACTCTTTCTCGGTTACTTTAGAACAAAGCACTGAACCTTCTTTGATGTTGTAGATGCGACACTCATATCAAGGACACAAAGATCATTCTCTCTTGGAGCGCGCATAAGAATCCATTCCTCAGGAATCTTGAATCCTAGCTTTAGAATCAAGAATTCTTTATCGTTGAAGTGTGTTGTGAACTTTTTGTCACAAATTTGAGAAATACTCAAAAGATCGTTCTCTAGCTCCACAATGTAGTTCACTTTGTCAAACGAAACCACTCCATTCATAAGAATACCTTCTTCGACGATTCTCCCACCTTCAGTTCCAGCAAAACCTACGTAACCTCCTCGAATAGCTTTGACGTCGTGCAACAACGCAACACCCAGTCATGTGTCATGAAGCTCCCCTATCCATAAACCATTTAGACATGATCGATCTCGGGAGCCCCTTCACACATGAGGAAGAAACTATTTATACTAAGAAACCCAAGCCTGCTTGGTCTTGGGTGGGTTCTGAATATCAAATTTCATACCAACATTGTTTTTGACATTCTGTTTAGGCTCTGTTTTGGTTAGAATAGGTGGTTTAAGATCTACTATAGATGCTTTGACTTTTGCAACCCAAGTTTGTGTTTTCAAATTTTCCCTTTTTGAATAAAACTTTGAATCCTTTTGACTTTGACGATTCTTGGTGGAAGTTTCACCAATTTCAAATTTCAAATTTAGTTGAATCGTTGATGTTACATTTTTGTTGAATTCAATGTTTCTTTTCAAAATATATTTTGGTACAACCATGGGTGCCTTTTGTTTCACATCTTTGGTAGATCTGATGGAGTTAGAACCAGGTTTTGGATTTCTTTGAGAGCAATGTCGTGCAATATGCCCAACATTTTTACACTTGTAGCATGTCCTACTGTCTTTTCGAATAGAGGAATCCAAAACTTGTTTTCTACTCTCTTTTTCTTTCTTGAACTCATCATTGAATTATGTACCAATGAACTCTTTTTCTTTTTCTGTAGTTGTTCCAAAAACAAAGTTAACTTTCTTTGTAAAGTTCAACTTTTGAAACTTGTTGTTTGTTCTTTTCTTTTGAAAACCCAACCCAACCCTCCTGTTTTCAGGATAATCTCTGTTTCTCTGATGGTAGGATTTATTAACACATTTTGATTTAGAATAAACATGTTTCTCTAAATCAGAATGGCTCACCTCAACAAGCTTAAACAACTTTTCGACACGATCGAGATTGACATTCTGTATTGAGAAATCTTCATCAGAATATAGTTTATCATATCCATGCATTTTGTAAACGATGATGTTTGGATCAGTGTTTAAACTATTTTCTGATGTTTTAACATCCGATTCAGATTTCTCAGACTCACTCTTCAAAACACTTTCAACCACGGTTTTAACCACATCAGACTCACATTCATTTTCTAGTTTGGTGTAAGTTATATCAATGTTCGCAGGCAGCCCGTTTGATTTTTCAGTTTTCAATTTTAAATTAAACGCCTTTTCCACCCCTGATGGCTTAGCACAGCTATTCCACATGGGTGGTGGAAGACGATCATAACTTGCACTTTTGTTTTCATCATTTTTAGTTTCTTCTTTGTTTTTGATCTTTGGTAGAATGTGATCAATGATGTATGAACTTGTAGGAAAAACTTATTAACAATTTGTTAACCTGTTCTGTTTCTATTTTTATTTTCTCAAGTTCACTCTTTAGCTCAGTGATTGTATTTAAATAAATGTTAATGGCCATTTGTTTGTCCATTATAGTCTCTTTAAGCATTGAAAGTGTTCCGTCATTTTCTCTGAGCACCTTTTCATATTGTTAAACAGATTTGCTTAATTTGTCACAAGCTTCTTTTGTTGATTTATAGTCACATGACAAATTATCTGTTAGACATTTGAGCTCATTGTAATGTGTTTCTTTTACAGCACATTCACTGCATGGCTCGTTACATTTTAAACACGGTTTTTCTATCACATACTCACTTTACGACACATTTACCTCATTTACATTTGCCATACAAGCTTTGTTGGTCTCATCAGTCAACTTCTCCAACTCCTCATCAGCTCTCTTAGCTTTAACTTCCGGCTTCTTCTTTTCTTCACAAGATGATCGATGGCTTGGCTCAACCTGCAAAAGTTTTCAAAATATCATTAGGCAATAGATGTTTAAAAGCACTATTCAACAATTCCTCTTCTTCTGACGATGTGTGATAGTATTCTTCAGGAGCCTCGTCAAAAGATGCCTCTGTATATTCTTCTGGTTCTTCGACTATTTCTGCGACCAACGCCAAACTCTCATTCTTGGAGATGTACTTGTTCCAGTTGAAGCCTTTGTCCTCCTGAGTTATAACATTCAATTTGCACCATTCTTGTTTTTGGTTGAGGACGTGATAGATGGCTTTCTTGTAGTAGTCGTCGGCAAACGGGTTCTGATTGCCCTGAATTCTCTACTTGAACCTTCTCGTTTAAAATGCCCCTTCTCCCGACACTTGAAACATGTAACTTTAGACTTGTCGTAGCCAAGTTTCCCATCTAATCCTCCCAAATTCTCTTTCCCGATGATTTCCATGAAACGTTGTGCTCGTCTAACGATAGATGCCATACAACATTTGATATCGATCAACTCCATCTCGACCGGATCCATCTGATCATAATCCTCTCTTGTCATCTCTGAGTTTCAAATTTTTCCTGCGACTAAACTATCGTATGATTCTTGTATCGAAGCTAATAATGACATATGTTGCTTTGCAGTCTTCTTGTCAAAGTTTTGAGCATTTTGGAAATCAACAGCAATATTGCACTGTAAAAAACTTTTAGTAGGATGAGATTGACTGTTCTGGTTGATCTGGGAATTGCTCGAACCATGTGATGATTGTGGGCTTGGAGACACATTCGGGTTGACTAAAGCAAAGGAATGAAAACCACTGTGTTGATTTGACGGTGGGCTTGGTGTGTTTAAGCGCTAAAGGCAGTTTGTATTTTTGGAGACTGTATCTGAGCGGCAGAACTACCATTGTAATATTGATTAACGTCTTATTGCATTCGGGCGCCTTTGTTCTTCGCCATTTTCTGCATTTCGGGTTCGTGTCCCTCCAATCTCTCAATAAATCTTGGTAATGAGAAATTACCATATTCTGTTCCATTCTTCAGAATAGTCAAGTAGGTAGACCATTCTCCTTGTGGTAACGAATCCCCTAATTTATCGACTAATTCTTCATTCGTCTTTACGATTCCCATACGCTTCATTTGCACAACCAAGTGACAGCATCTTTCAATCAGTTGTTTCACTGTCTCTCCCTTTAACAAAGTAAAGATATCAAATTCTTTCCTTAACAACGGTTACTTCCCTTTTCGCAACTGTGCGCTTCCTTGGAATTTCAATCGAAGAGCATTCCATAACGATTGTGCGCCATCATCATGTTGTAACAACGCCAATATGTCTTCCTTGATGGCTTGTTGTAAGATGTTCATCATCTTTTTCTCTTTTATGAATTTCTCTCTTTCAAAATCCAGCTAACATTTTTTCCAGACAGTTTTCTCCAACCGGAGCTTGATATTTTGATTCGATGGCAAACCAGCAGGTAAAATGATTTGCTTGAACCTAATAAATAATACGTTCACTCCAACTGTCAAAGTCTTCAAGGTTCATCAACTTTGGTGGCTTCGTCATCGTACCCATCTCATTCTCGAGGTTCATATTTTGAGCTGCAGTAGTTGTGACTCTTGAGGCAACAAATGCGTTCTAAAACTCTTCTTCCATTTTTCTGCAAAAGTTTTAGAAACACACTTCCGAAAAACTGATTAGAATGACTCGTGCAGATGACAAAAATACTCGTGTGACTGAGATGGTCATGCGAGTGATCTATTTATGCGATTTGAGATTCGTACGAATGAGATGTTCATGCGAGTGAAAGGTTACTCATGCGAGTGACTGGTTCGTGCGAACAACTAATTCGTGTGAATGACTTGTTTTTAAACTTGTAAGTTTTTAGAAAAACTTGTTTGTTTGTTCGTACGAATGACTTAATTTGTACGGATAGCCGTTCGTACAAGTTATCTCTCTACTCGTTCGAAACAACTCAGGTTATCAAACGGATGAATTTTACCAATTTTGACATGATTAAGTTCGATTTTATATCTGAAATTGTCAAGGATTGATTAGAATTGATTTTAATGTGATATCCTAAAATCCTAATCAAATTTTGTCCATGAATTTATCTAATTTCGAGATCTGTATGGAAAATTGTAGAAATAGAAAACTCCAAAGGTGAATCTGAATCTAAAATTGTTGGTAGTATGCAGAAACTTGATGTTTGTCCTCAGATCAAGCCTCAAGGCTTTGATACCACTTGTGAGGGGGATCGGCTCTCCTCCGATGAGCACCGGACCGATCTGATTCAACTAACAGAGGCGGAATTCATTATTAGTGAGTTTGACAAATAAACAAGTGAGATCTACTGCTAAAATGCCTTGAATTGTATTGATAAATGTGCACAAGTACAGAGCAAGTAAACAGTTCGGCAGGCTTCGCCACACCAACAGATTTCTAGTTACTGACACAACACTCCTCTATTTATAGATCGACATGACTCGCACAGGAGAGTGTGTAACTGAGTGTGACTCGTGCAAGTGGAGCCTCGTACGAGTGACAGAGTGTCACTCATACGAGTGAGTCCTGAAAATAAAAAGTATACAAAGAAAAGCACTTTTTTCCAACATTAGTACTATAAAGGGTTGATTTTACACCGTATTTGATATAATTTATATGTTGCATATGACGCATATCAGTAACCTAGTTGTCTTCTTTGTAGTCTTTGCCACACTTTTCTTGCGACCACCTGTTATCTTTGCAGCTTTACAATCATTAACCTTTGACACAAAAGATGAGATCTTTATCTTCATCAGACTTCTTTTTCTTACTAGCTTTTTTTCAAAATTGAGCTCTTAAATCATATGAACTTGTTTAAACAGGAATTTCTCCATCACTTTTAGTTATCTTGTCATCATTCTTTTCTTTATCACCTGTTGCTGAAACTACCACCTCATCTTCAACAGGCTTTACTTCCTCCACTTTCTTCTTGCCTCTAGAGCTTTCCTTTTCTGTGAACCTTCACTTGCTTCTTCCCTCTTAATCCACTTGCTCTTAGAATAAGTGAATTTATCCATTGCCTCAGTTTCATTTTCAAAGTTACTGTCATCATGTCTCCACCTATTGTTCTTGGGAGCTTCATATTCTTTCTTCTTGAGATGCCCAAATAAACCTCTAAATTGTGCTATCAGATCTTCAGATTTACCCTTGTAAGATGTCAATCGTTCAAGTGTAATATTGTTCTGTAACAACCCAAATAATCTTATCAAAATCCTAGTGTTACTCGTGTCCGAAAACTCTCCAAGTAATTCCGATATGTGGAAGGAGAGGGACATAATTTATAAAAATTAAGGGTTGATATAAGTAGAGGGACTGAAAATGCAAAAAGGTATTTTTCTTAGCTTCTTGAGGTCCCTTATGGACCGCAAGGATTAACCCCTTACGGCCTGCAATGGGTTTCAAATGTTATTGCACCAGAGGTCCTTACGGACCGCAAGGCATGACCCTTACGGTCCAAAGGCTCTCCTGTGATTTTTGCTACACTTCTCCTTTTTCATACACCTATTATTAGGGGTGTGCATGGTCGGTTTGGTTTAGTTTTTTACCTTTAAACATAACCATAATCGTTAACTTCGGTTATGGATTTTGTTTACCATAACCATAACTGAACTTCGGTTATGGTTAATCGATTATGAAATTGGTTATGGTTCGGAATCTGTTAATTTCGGTTATTAACAAAAAAAATTAGCTAAAGCTAATTTTTAGGACAAAGTTAAAAAAATATACGTTAATCAGCCTACAAAATAAAACTGAAACCCACCATGTTGGAGTTAGGTTGATCTTTTTTTGATAAGACAACCAAGACTACACTTTTTGGTTAAGCTATCGATGTGGGATCCCTTTTAGTAAAGTAAATATGACTCTATTTGTATAGAATATTTAGAGCACCTCAGTTCTTTCATCAAAGTAAGAACATCTACATCAATATTATTTTGTTACTAACATATTTTTATCTTAGTAAAAAAACCTCTACATAGTTATTGTAAAACATAAATCCATTATATCGAATTATAGACTAAACATTACATGTTCAGTTTGGTTTTGGTTATATAGTTAACCAACGTTTCATAACCATAACCATATCCAATTGATCGGTTAACTAAAGCCTCGTAACCATAACCATCAGTTATGTTGGTTATAAGTTAAAATCGGTTCGGTTATGTTGGTTTCAGTTATGGCGGATAATTTGCTCACCCTACCTAGTATGACACTAATCAACACATTAAAACATCTAATTACACTTGGCATGATTAGGGAGCTTGAGGATTAGTATAAATAGGTACATAAACTCACTTCACTCACAATTTTCTCAATTCACTTTGTATCTGCTTTGGAGCTCCTGCTGATCCTTAGGAGCCTCCCTCTTGAGTTCTAAAAGTCCCTCCTATCGCTAGTAAGTGTTCTCTTTAGCTCATTTCAGTTTTATAGTTATAATTTCTCCAAAAGTCAAGCAATTTGACATTTGTTTTGACTTTCGGTTCTGACCATTTTGGTCAAGTAAAAACCCGATTAATTTTCCTACGTGATCATTATATCATAGGGTATAATTCTTCGCAATTAGACCCCATGATCATCACATTTAAACGGGTCAAATGAGGAGTCAAACATATATTTCTTAAATAGTAAATATGCCCTTTTGACGTAAAAGAAAATTAAATGGTTTTAAGCATATGCAACCTACATTCTGACTTTGAGACTAATCATAAAACATCATAAAATATATTTAAACATGTTGGACTCGTCATAGACCCATTTGAATACCTGAACCCGTTTTTACATGCACGACTAGTCATAATCGGTCAAATGTTTTCGAAACCTTTCTAAATCAGAATATTTGGTTAGATAACCTGATCCTATGAGACTTATCACTCGGACAGATATAAACTAGATTCTATCATGTCAACACTTAATCTAGCGAGACCAAGCGAAATTCTAAAGTTAACGGGTCAAGTCAAAAGACTTACTAATGACCCGTAAACATCCTAACGGATAATAATGTTGTTCATTCTGTTGTATAGAGCCCTACAGATAATCACGCCTAAGATTAATAAATTTGATTACGACTTTGCTATGAGAACCGAATACACAGTTTTAGCCAGCTAGCAAGGGTAAATACTTTTTAGCCACTTTTAGATTAAAACTTGGGATATGGCAAATGCCTCTTGGTACGGGTAACGCAAATGAGTTAATGCTTACAGATGTGGATATTCGTTTTATTCCATTTTGCTTGATAACGCACTAAAAGTTTGGGGGTTAATAGCACCGCATCTGGACTTCCTGATTCATTTAATTGTAAATGGCCATTAAGGGTGATGTGTAGGCATACTCTTAACAGACATATATATTGGCGTGTATATTGATCACATGCTAGTTCCCGAATGTACAATAAGCCTATAATTCGGTAACAAGAAATAATCCCAATGATTATTGAATAAAAATATCTTTTTAAAACATTTTATAAGACGCTTCGCTTAATAGTATTTACAAGTGAAAACTGACGTATTTTTAAAGATTAACCGTAAGCAACAAACCTCAATAGTAGGCTGGATATGGTTCGGCCATAAGCTTTGGAATTTGAGACTCCACGGCTAAGGATCTATGGTCCAAAGTCTATTTTATTTCGATCCTACCTTGTGGGATTTTTGTACCCAACAAGATGTTACAAATTTTATTTAATATATTTTCAAGCTTTTATATTTAACACGTTGTCATTCTATCTTCTGCTACCCATTGTGAACAATTATCCGACCATCACACATAAACCCACCATTTGGGCCCACCAGAAATCGTTGTGTGACAGGTTGACATTAGAGTTACAATTTGAGTAAATTAGACAATAGCCTTTTGTGTCTAAAATCAAATATCAGAATCGCAGATTCCATAGGTAAACTCCGTGTCTAAGTCCTTTAAGACTTAGGCTAGTACTCCTATATATAGTTATTGATTTTAAATATATATTTGACAAGAAAGATGTCGCTAAGACAAAGAGGATGAGGAAAGGGAACTGCGCGATGACAAGGACCTCCATGCCCACAACAATCATATTTGCACACGCAGTCGAGCAGATAGTTTCATGCCTCGAACTACCTTAACTCACCATATCCTAGCTAGAACCAGCTGATGAAGATTCAAACCCGTAGATGCCCAACTCCGGAGCGGAGTATCACCCGATCGAATTTTAAAGTGATACCGCTTCTTACGTCGGTTACCCTTATCAAGGTCTAGATGATGGAACTGGTACTTTGGGAAATTTACCTTTTACAACACCTCAGAGCACCAATCACCGGCTTACGTGCAACCTCCACCTCCATAGAACGATGCTCTAGTGCTACCTCACTAGCTGGTGGAGCAACAACATCAAAGAAAGCCTCGTATCGGCACAAGAATGTCAATGTGCGTCGAAGAGAGATTTGGCTCTCTACTACCTCTTCCTCCATCCTCAAGTCAATATGCACCTACACCAGAGGACCCACAAATGTGAGGACCCACCAACCCTGCTCCTAACACCAACAATGCACCTATGGGTTATGATCGCTTAATTTCTACTTATCCCAAACCATCCGGACATGAGAAACCATATTATTCATCCATGATGGATTACGCCTACTCGGCACCACCTTATGACCCCTACATGCAAATGGTCATCCTGAACATTTTATATTCCACACCTTTTCCACCTACATACCAAAACCCCAGGTAACCAAATGCTAGTTATCAGTACCCAGTTGTTCCGCAACCACAACCACCTCAACCACCACCTCCCTAGAGGAAATTAACCAAGCGTTGGAAAGAACTGAACAAATGCAACGCCAAGTGCAACATAGTGTAAGAAGAACCAGCAAAATGTTTTGGAAATTAATAAAGCTAGTGAAGAGTAAAAAGAAAGAATGAAGACCTTTTGTACTTTGTTATTTCCAAAAGTCCAATTCTGGACATCGTGTGTACTCTTTTTGATTTAATGAAAATTTTGGTTTTGTGTCAATATAAATAAGTATCCATTTATTATTCTTCATTAGAATAGATAAAAATTTAATTGATCCACATCTAAATCTATAAATCTTCTTGATGGCATGTAGCTCGAACAAAATGGCCAGCCAAAATGTTGGCAAAAATGGTGATGGTGGTGATACTTCACCCAACTATGAAGGTGGAGGAGATAATCTCCAAGCCTTGATAGTTGCTGAAGTCAGTAAAGCCATGGCTAAATTCATGGCCAATTATAAAGGGCTGGAGCCATCAAGACAAATTTCTATCTCTACCCCTCACTCAACAGCCCATAAAGCCCATAGTTCTCGGGGTGAGACTAGTGGGTCAAAACATGGCTAGGAAGGAACATCGAAGTTCCAAAGAAGGGTGTTCCTTCAAATATTTTGTATCATGCAAACCCTAAGATTTCACGGGGGGAAGGAGCCAACGATGCCGTGAAGTGGCTCGATGAAATAGAAACTGTAATAGATATCAGCGGATGTGCTGATAAGGATACTATGCATCAAAGTCTTTCAAAGAATACGTACTGACTTGGTGGAATGCTTTGATCCAGTCAAATGGAAAAGTGGCTTTGTAAAATATGGGATGGAGTAAGTTTGTAGATTTGATGAAAGAAACTTATTGTCCACCCCACGAAGTCAAGAAAGTGGAAACATGTTTCCTAATGTTAACAATGAAAAACTTAGATTGTAGGAAGTATGTTTCCGATTACAATCCCGTGTCTAAGTTAGCTCCATACCTTATTACACCTGAAGCTAAGTGTATTACCTAATTCATTGAGGGATTAGCACCCGAAATTAAAGGGATGGTAAAATCATCTAAGCCTACTACCTTTCGGTTAGCCGTAGATTTAGCCTCTCTTTAACTAAGGATGAAATCCAACCAAGAGATGCCAAATTAGGGTTTGAGGCTAAGATAAAGAGAGAGGATAACTCTTATAGGCACTCATAAAAAAAGGAAAGACTTATTCAAGGAAAGATCAGTCGAAATCTAATAAAAACAAACCAGAATGTAAGGTTTGTGGAAAGAGACATTTTGGGAAGTGCTTTCAAGAACAACAAAAGAATACTGGTATATGTAAAAAGTCAGGACAGGTCACACGCATGTTCGAATATTAAGAATGTTGTTTGCAATGGTTATCAAGAAAAAGACCATATCCGAACAAGTTGCTTTAAGAATGCAACAGCCGGAGGATCTAGAACGAACAACACCAAGAAAGGAAATATTAGTGCCTTTCAATTAACAGCTAAGGAAGCAATGAAGGATGCTAATGTCATTACTGGTACGTTTCTTTTTTTTTGATATTTTTATAAGAGTTTTATTCATTTATGGAACTGATAAGAGCTTTGTATATCATAAATTTTGTAAACTATTAAATATGCTTTTAAGAGCCTTAGATCTAATATACGAAGTTGAAATGATGGATGGAAACATAGAACAACTTCTAAGATTTTAGAAGGATGTGTCATATCCATTAAGAATCAATCCATCTGAATTAGTCTCCTCGCTATGACATTAGCTGGATTCAATGTAATTTTAGGTATGGAATGGTTAGCCCATAACCAGGCTCGTATTGCCTGTGATAAGAAACTTATTGAAATCATATCCCCATCTAGTGATGTACTTAATATCATTGGAGACCACCACTACGGATTGCCAGAAAAGTATCCATGCCACATCCAAGTGCTTACGAAAAGGAAGTGTTATTTACATGGCACAAGTAACAGTGACAAACCAAATCCGTAGGTGGAAGATATTCTAGTTATAGCTGAGTATCCATATGTGTTCCCAAAAAACTTGCCTAGTCTAGCCCCATATAGGTAATTGGATTTCCGAATCGACATTTTTCCTACATCAACATTGGAGAAAGGATTTATACAGCCGAGTTCCTTGTCGTGGGGAGCTCCCATTCTTTTCGTCAAGAAGAAGGACAGATCAATGTGGATGTACATAGATCACCATGAACTGAACAAGATTACAATAAAGAATTGTTATCCCTTGCCAATAATTGATGATCTATTCGATCAATTGCAAGGAATAAAGTACCTTTCAAAAATCGACCTTCGATCGGGATATCACTAGTTGAAGGTAAGAAGTGAAGATATTCCCAAAAGTGCCTTTAGAAGAAGATACGATCATTATGAGTTTCTGGTTAGGCCATTTGGAATCACAAATGCACCTTCAACATTCATGGATCTCATGAATAGAGTCTGTAAACCGTATCTAGATAAGTTGGTTATCGTTTTCATAGACGATATACTTATCTACTCACGTAGTAAGGAAGACCATGAGAAATAGCTTAGGTGTATTGGAATTGCTAAAGCAAGAAAAGCTTTATGCAAAGTTCTCCAAGTGTGAATTTTGTCTTAGAGAAGTCTAATTCTTGGGGCACATGATTAGTGAACATGGTTTCCAAGTAGATCCCGCTAAGATTGAAGCTATCATGAACTGGGAAGCGCCCAAATAACTTTTAAAGATCCGCAGTTTTCTAGGATTGGATGGTTATTACCGCAGGGTTATCGAGAACTTCTCTAGAATAGCCACTCCCCTAACTTCTTTAACTCGTAAGAATGTAAAATTCGATTGGGGGCCTAAGTAGATAGAATTCTTTAAGTTTCTAAAATAGAAATTGAGTAATGCCCCTGTACTTTCATTACCTGAAGGAATTGAAGACTTTGTTGTATATTGTGATGCTTCACACACAGGATTAGGTTGTGTATTAATGCAAAGGGGCAAGGTTATTGCCTTTGCATCATGACAACTCAAAGTGCATGAAAAGAATTACACCACTCATGATCTAGAGTTGGGTGCGGTTGTATTTGCTTTGAAACTTTGGAGACATTACTTATATTGCTAGAACATGGGACGGTTGTGTCCTACGTGTTTAGACTAAAGTTTGGATAAGATAAAACTAATTCTGTAGAAATTTCGGGTAGAATAATCAAAAGTAGAAGCTTTCATTCCATACCGAAAAAATATACGTCATTTGGAAAGCTGGAGAAAGCATCAACACATCTCTCTAGCTTGAATCTCTCATAAATGGGATTTCACAAACTTAATCTATCCATGCGCATGAGCCTAGTATTTACATGTAACCTCATGACATGAGGCTCATGCGTGAGTATAAGCCCTCATACGCACGTATGAGCTCATGCATGCGTATGAGCACATCCTCATACGCACGTATGACTCATCCGTGCGTATGAGTGTTTTCTATTCAAATCCAACACTCAAACCTATACAATATTTAACACATGCTCTATCTAGCCTATTCGCAAGTGGCATTCACACATAATATGCACCAACGGATTCCCTTTGTACATTACTATCGAATCTTGATCTTTAGATATGAGAGTCGTATTTGAATATAATCCAACTTCAATAAAGCATGTTAATGTCGCCAATTAATTCCCCCTTGATTGATGATTCGGGTTTGCATTATATCCAATATATTCCCCCAGAAATGAATTCCCAATTAAGTTCTTTATTTGCACAGTTCCTGACTTCCTCTGGTCTGCTAAACTGCAATCTTAACGAATAATCACCAATTTGAAATAACACAATGCAGCTTCTCCATTTCAACTTTCACCATATCCGCGTTCGGTTTTTTATTTACCTCTTTAGCTCAATCTCTCTTACCTCTTTAGCTTAATCTGTTAATCTTCAAAAACCCAACCGACAATTGATAGAAACCTTGAACACCACACTTGTAAACTTCAAATATGTGAATACCCATGAAAATCTAAAATCACTTCTTCCGTTATCAACTTTATGCTCAACTTGAATAAGTGATCAATGTAAACGGTAATTTCCACAATCAGCAAATCTTCATCAAATTAAGAAGCATCTGATAACAAACTATGATCTTCAAGAAACATTCTTTCAATGATCAAATTCATTTTCTTCCTCTTTAGTCATGATAGCAAATATACAGCCTTCTTCGTTAGTCCCGACAGCAACTTAATCAACATACATCATCATTCCCAGTGGTTAGTCCAGAAAATAACACACTTTCTCGACGATTAACCATTCTTACACTTTGGTCTATCATAAAACTATAAGGTAAATCTTTGAAAGCCCTCTGATATCTTTTATGTATCAACAATACTAATGCATTACCCTCTGATGCTAATCCTGCTAACCGGCTTTTACGAACACAAAGACATCAATTTGATCACAAACTTAAGAATCCGAACTTCTTATGATCATAGAAAAATGAATCCGGGATACTTATACGTTACCATCTAATTCAAATTAGAACCATTCGAATACTGTTGCATGTTTGAATTTTCAAAAATACCAGAATTTCAAAATATTCTAATGAAATTTTATTCCCCTCGCAAAATTTGACCTCTTTATCATCATCTCCTGAAGTTCCAACAATTTTCCTCCTCAATTTGGCAAACTCTGACAACTCTTTTCTCTACTCAAATATGTGACATTTTACTCCACAAAAGTCCGTTTTTCATCAATGCGGATTTTTCGTTCTAGGACATTAATAGTCACTTCACCAATTGATAAACATTCTTCATAGGTATCCATCACTACCCAGTATCTTCAATACTCTGTGGTTTCCTCATCGTAATCATTTTCTGAATCCTCCGACTGTGTCCTCAAACAACCCGTATTTGACGTTAAAATCTCAAAACAAATTTCAATTACGAAATTTTTTCTTGACACTCATCTCGTCACCACTTAAAAAATGCCTTAATCATTTTCTGAATAGCCACTCCCCTAATTTCATTTTACGCGCGAATGTAAAAATCACCATTTTTTATGGACAATCGTCTCAATCACCAAATTTTTTTAAAGAAACTTTTGGCATTTTGGCTCATGTGCACAGATAAACCTTATGCGCGCGGATGACATATACTCTTGATCTCATGCGTGCGGATGACTCATGCTTGCGGATGAGCTCACGCGCTTGGTCTCATGCGTGCGGATGTGCTCATGCGTGAGCCTCATGCACGCGTATGAGCTCATCGCGCAGGCTCATGCGCATGGATGAGCTCATGCGCTCCGATACGCTAAAACCAATTTTTCCCTCCAAAATCTTTATTTATTCAAATGTGAAGATGATTCCTCTACAGACAGGTGTGAAGATCAATTCTGATCAATCAGCTTCAATTTGACTTTTGTCCGTGAATTAACCATCAATTTTGTTAAAAAAACGTGTTTGCACCTTCATTTTTGTCACACCCCAACCGATGGCAGAAACATCGGAGTGAGACGAACTAGATTGCTCGAGACATCATAACGCTATTTGTGACAATATTTAAATTAACAACCCATTTCATTTCGTAGCATCAAAATTGTCAAGGTTACACCGAATATTCAAATACAAGAAACAACAACGAAATAAATTCATCAATAACATAATGATTAACTTGGTGTTCTACACGTGTTTCTATGTCATTCCTACTAAGTTCCATCATAACAACTTCATCAAACTGCAACATGTTAAAAAGTATAGTTTAATAACAAGTATTGGCGAGTACACAAGTTTAATATCACAACATAAGTATAAAATCCGTTTAAACAAATCTACATGAATAGCTAGCATACAAGATAAGTATAAACAAGGCATGTGAATCTACAAGTCAATCCTCTAGTATACCTCAAAATAGATTTAAAACTTAACATTGACCACAAGAATACGGGCGGTGCGTTACTCCTATAGCGCTATACATGTTAAGGGAGGCTCGATCAAAGTTAATGACATTTAGATCACATAAGAATATGCCAAGTAACAATTCAAGTAGCATAAGACTAAAGCATGTTGATGGATTGTTTGTGTGAAAACATAGAATAAAGTGTGATTTAGTGTAGTTTTAGTAAATTAACATGTTGCACCCAAATAGTGGAAAGCATAAAAGGGGTCGAGTGTACTCACGGTTTTGCAAAGTAATATCCGTGAGAGAGTTAGGTCGATTTAGGGGAAGGAACACCAAATTTATCCTACCCAAGGCAACGTAGGTGTGTGAGTATTAGATTGACGGTGGAGTTCAATGAGGTTAGGAACTTAAAATATGCAAAGAAGTATATATAAACAAAAGTATTTATCGAGACATTAATGCTCGTTTTTGACACTAATAAGCCCCGAATGGTAATTGTGTTTTTATGGGTCGTGCCCAATAGAATCGTAACGATTGTTAGGTCTAAGATAAAATAACCTACTTTTAGGACAAATAACCATTTCGTCATGGTCAAAGGTTCGGTTATATTAAGTATTTACATATAGTTATAATATTACAAATTTATCATATAGTTCATGTAGTTCATAGATATCATGTAAGTCATATAAGTCATGCATGGAGGTAGGAGGATAACCATCCTAAACCTCTTTCATAAGATTCACCATTACACAAGATTCACACAAGGACAATCCGGATGGTCAAGAATTATGAAAATCATCAAGTGAGGGGTGGATTGAATAGTTGAATGGCCAAGGCATTCATGTAATCACACCTACACCAATACAAGCTTGTAAGCTTGGATGGCTCAACACTTGTGGGTTTGAAACCCAAGTAAAACCACAAGTTTAGAGTCATGTTATGTCTCTTGATTGTGTGTGAACAAGTCTAGCTTAACACACTAAGCATAAGCTTGGTTAGTGGTATAAGTGGCATAGAATTGTTATGTTAAAAACAAGTACGAAAAAGTTTTATAAGTTATCTTCCAAAACAGAAAGTTTGGCCCAAAAAATGATAGGATTCCACCTTGGTTTTCCATGGAAAACCTATGGTAACATCCATAGGGCTTAGCAAACATGCGGCCGCAATGTTGTCTTGTTTTTTTTATCTTCCAATTATTTAGTTGATGCATCTAGGGTTTTAATTGTTGCACATGATATATAAAACAAGTATGGGTCTTATAATGGTCTTTGTCAAGTGTAAGTTTGTTTGAAAACCCTAAAAAACAACTTAATGACAAGTATCTTTTAAACATATTGTGACAAGATTTACGTGATAACGGAAGCTTGAATAATTTGCATTAAGCCTCTAGTTGTCTTGTTTGAATTTGATATTAAGATTTATAGCATTTAACAAACATTTACAAGTCGTTTCAGATAGATTTATGAAGAGATGAAGTATCGTATGATCATAAGTTTAAACACGAATAAAGTTTGCGAATTTAGCATAATTGATTAATCTTGATTACAATCAAAGCCTTAGAATACAATGAATTGAAAATAGAAATACGATTACAAGGTTTGGACTTTCAAAAAAATAGAAACACGAAGCAAACAAACTAAAAACGGACAGATACAAATGCGAAGCGTTACAATTTTTATGTCTAAACCACAAAATCATGAGCGTAGATGATTCAATCAACTGTGAGATCGATGGAATCGGTACCGTAGCTCTGATACCACTGCTAGAACATGGGACCGTTGCGTCCTATGCGTTTAGGCAGAAGTTTGGATAAGATAAAACTAATTTGGTAGAAATTTCGGGTAGAATAATCAAAAGTAGAAGCCTTCATTCCATATCGAAAGAGTGTAAGTCCCGAACATCCGGATCTAACAACAATATCACACGATCACCAAAGATGGACGGAATCCAAACTTGGTGTTAATCCAAGAAAACCGAAAAGATGAAAGAACAATACGAATCAACTTTAACACCTTGCACACAATTCTATTACTTTCTCGAAGGCCGATGCACTGAGCCATTGCATTGTTGTAATCATTAGCCATTTTGGAATTAAGTGCCCTGAGTTGAGCAACCCTATTCCTACAAGGTTCAGTGAACAAAAGGTAGTTGACTGTGTCAATGAGAGATCTTCGTTTGTCAGCGTGAGTTTGGGATTGAGGTAGAGTTTGGGGTTCTGAGCTGCTGATTGCTGCTTGTTGGGCTTGAGGTTTCTGTTCGGACACTTCTTTAGGATGAGACTCTGTTGATTGTGCGTATAGATCTTTGAGATCTTGGTTTGATTGTAAACGGTCCCACAACCAAGATACAAAGGAGTCTATCATCACCCAAAAAGCTATTCATCTCATCCTTACTTCCTCTATTCGCATCTCACGTTCAAGTAAGCGCATCACATATTCCACGACAGGATCAACATTATAGTCTCCAATAAACTCATTCTGCTTTTCCTTCACTAGATCCCACAAGTTCGGGTTTTGATTTTGTGCCTGGGGTAATGTGCTGTTGACGGATGCTTGGATCAGTGGGCTAAAGACAATTTCGTATTTGCATTCGGTTTTAAATTACATACTGGGCTGAAACTATGTTCCAGTGCTGAGCTTAGGCTGTAAACATCTTCGGATAATGGAAACCGTACCGGTAAAAACGTTAAAAAATGTCCGAAAACTGTTTTACCAAAATAGACTGTTAGACTTGTCTTGAAATTATGAATCCAATAATATATAATGTCAAATACCTTTTACGGAATTTTCGTGCCTTTTTTGGCAATCTCAAAACAGTGGATCCGAGATGGTAACAGTATCTCAGAACAGTAACTTATCCTAGATGGTGATGATCCGAGATGGTGATTATGATCCGAGATGGTATGAAGATGAAGACAAAATTCAACACTGATGATCCGAGATAGATTCGAGATGTGTGTTCATCATTCGAGTCTTTAAGGGTTCTATCCGAGATGCTGATCGAGATGGTTCGAGATGAACCGAGATGGTTCGAGTCTTCAAGATTCTTATCCGAGATGCAGTTCGAGATGGTTCGAGATGGTTCGAGATGCAAGCTGTGGATTTGAGATAATTCGAGTCTTCAAGATATTCAATCCAAGATGTAATACTTGGATCCGAAATCTTTAAGCAGATTATCCGAGATGGTCCGAGATGACCTAGAATCTCAACCAGAAACTGAAACAATAGCAAATGTGATCCGAAATTCGTGTGATATCAGATCTGAGCCTGGAAACAGGTTTAAACAGGCTCTGATACCAATTGTAAGTCTCGAAAATCCGGATCTAACAACGATATCACACGATCACCAAGAATGGGCGGAATCCAAACTTGGTGATAATCCAAGAAAACCGAAAAGATGAAAGAACAATACGAATCAACTTTAACACCTTGCACACAATTCTATTACTTGAACAAGCAAAACCGTCTGGTACAAGATGGAGGCTCTCTACAGAAATCCCAAAAGTCTAACCCTAGAAATGACATAAGCTTAGCTTATATACCTAGGATAAGGGCATGCCCCTCATGGGCTTGCCTGGCCCACATGGCCTATGGCATGCCTAAATGACCTATAAAGATCCAAACCTAATTCAAACTAACCCAGTTAATCCGAGTTAGCTACCACAGACCATTGCATATATTTGATGCGTCAGTCTCACACTTCTAGGACCTAACAAAGAGTATACATCATTCGTCAAGCTGGAGAGAGCATCAACACATCTCTCCAACTTGAATCCCTCTCAAATGGGATTTCATAAACTTAATCTCTCCATGCGCATGAGCCTAGTATTTATAGGCAACCTCATGAGCATGAGGCTCATACGTGCATATGAGCACATCCTCATGCACACGTATGACTCATCCGTGTGTATGAGTGTTTTCTGTACAAATCTACACTCAAACCTATATAATATTCAACACACGCTTTGTCTAGCCTATTCGCACAGTAGCATACACACATAATATGCACCAACATATACGGCACCAAGTGTATTATATACACTGATCATAAAAGTTTTCAACAAATATTTAATCAGAAGTATTTAAATATGAGGCAACACCGATAGATGGAAACTCTTAACGACTACGAATGTGAGATTCATTATCATTCTAGCAATGCTAACGTCGTTGCAGACGCCCTTAGCCGGAAGGAAAGAGTTAAACCCATTCAGGTTTATGCTAAAAGACTCAAACTAAGATTCAACTTATTGGAACAAGTTTTGAATGCTCAAAAACAAGCCTTGTTGGAAGAGAATGCTCCAACTAAAGGACTAGGTGGTACTATTGAACATTTAACACTTGGAAAGGATGAAATTCTAAGATTGAATAATAGGATCTAGGTTCCCATCTTTGGAGGACTCAGAAAATTGATTCTTGAGGAATTACACAATTCAAAATAAACTGTACATCCTGGTGGAGATAAGATGTACCAAGACTTGAAGAAGAGTTATTGGTGGATGGGCATGAAAAAGTTTGTAACCGCCTAAGTAGCTAAATGTCTGACGTGTTTGCAAGTTAAAGCCGAATATCAGAAAAAATGTCAAATGAGTTAGTAATACACATTATAAACTATCAAATGTCCAAGCAAATTAACACAAAACTTAAACAACATACCACTATTTCCCCACATCCTCGAGGACTGAGAAGCAACATTAAATTGTTAAAGAACTCAGAGTCACCAAAAGTTACAGTTTGTTGTAAATTGTTCAAATTTAAATGTTACGGACACACATAATTTCTAACAATATGGCTATTGGAATTAGAACAATAGTTACAAACTAAATGTGGATATAGTTTTGGAGAAAAAACCCAAAGTTGTAGACATTTTAGTGGAAAACAAAACAAGGTATCAGTTTTAACTTACACTAATTAGACATCTTAACCACATAATCCCCTAGAATACACAATCAAAGTTGCTATCGTTATAGAATTCAGAACGTTGTTAGTAAGGATCTATGTTGGCTATTTTATTCCAACATAAAACATATAACTGAAGTGCTTACCTGTCAACAAACAGTAAGCATTTTATTATTAAATAATCAAATAATACGACTAAAGATTTGTAAAATTTAACATACTTAAAATTTGACGAGCATAGTGATCCATTTGAGCTAAAGCAAGTACTCAAGCATCCCATACTCTATAGTTAAGGCTCACTAAATATTGCTAAAATAATGCCCAAAATGACCATCTCATAAGTTGATATTTATGAAGTACAAGTATGAAGTACCAATCGATAACTAACCATTGAAACAACCTCAAGCTCTTTTTCTATATTCTCATTTTAGGGGTGTTAATCGGGTATAGTTATTGGGATTAAGATTAGTCGGGTTTTGGGGCTTCATAGCTGTAATTGGATACCAACCCAAATAAGCTAGATTTATTCGGTATTCGGGTTTAACGAGTTGGGTTATTTTACAAAAATGCCACATTTTTATTAAACAAACATTACCATTTTTATCATACAAACAGTAGGTAATTAATGCATCTTATTCGAGTTCGGTAACATTAGGGTCGGGTCGGGTAAAAACGACACCCGAATACTCATTGTTTTCGTTCATTTATTCAACTATTTGAAAAACGACGCCTTCTATTTTTTTTGCTGATTTGATGTCTTCCTGCGGAACCAGTAAAGGGTTCTTCTATCGCCCCTAGTCAATATGCCCTTATCCCCTTGTTGGTCCGAAGTGGCGTGTAGCAACAATGAAATCGAGCGATGAGACGATTCATCAATCGATGGGGTAGGGGAAGGGAAGATCGGTGTCTAACCGTGAAATCAAAAAATCATTACAAGTGATGGATTATTAAAAAAATCCATTATGTAACGTAGTATAGTCTAGTTATAAATATAAGTAAGTTTTAATATATATTTGTTTTTTAGCTATAACCAAAATAACATCGTCTTATAGTTTATAATAATTAAAATAATAAAATCAATAAAAAAAATTCTATAAGTTTCGTTTATACGCTTTATAACGGTTTGCATATTTTAACCAAATGGATTATGATTGGAGAAGTTTGACTATGATTGACATTGTTTTAATCACTATTAACTATTATTAACCAAACTTGATCATGGTCATGATAACTCGTAACGTGACATGCCATGTGGTTCTTAATAATCGTAAAGTTGTTAGCTGACCATGATAGACTTTGTTGAGTCATATTAGGTTATTAACGAGTTAGACTAGTATGTCATATTAGATCATAATAAAGAATAATAGTTTATATAATTAACAGATCATATTGAGCCCTTAATAGTCGTATAGCTCATAGCGGACCACCATGACTTTTATTGGATCACTTTACATCTTAAAGTTATGTTTGTGTTTTTAGTGATCGTAGGATATAGTATTGGATAATAATAGATTATATGTTTCTTAATCGTACACATAAATTGGGCCATAACTATCAAGATAGACTTTATTATGTCGTATTATGTCTTAAAGAGTTAGATTATGTTGCATTAGACCATGATAGGAGATAATAGATCATACATGTCTTAGTTAATTATATTGGGCCTTGCTAGTTATGATGACTCTTAATGCACCATCCTGGATTTTACTATGTCCTATTGGGCTTACAAGGTTATACTAGGTTGTAATGAACCATGTTAGACCCGAATGAACATAAGTGATTATATATGTCTTAAAGAATCATATTGTTCATTAATGATAATTGTGGCTCTTAATCGACCATAATGGGCTTTATTATGTTGTATAGGCTCTTGAGTGTTTATATGGGGCTTCGGTGAGACATAGTGGACCATGGTGGGTGATAACATATCATGTGTCTCAATAGACCATATTGGGTTTTATTAGTCATGGTAGCTTTAATAGACCATGGTGGCCTTTACTAGGTTATACTAGGTCTTATGGTTATACTGGGTTGTAGTAAGTCATACTCGATCATAACGAAAACTAATGTATGATACACGTCTTCATGTACCGTATTGACCCTTTAACAGTCGATAATTTATAATAGCTTATAATGGGCTTTATTTTAACAGTCCATAACTCGTTCGGTAAAGCGGTTGTGGCGGTTACTTCTACTTTTTGCTTTACCGGTTATTGTTTTAATTGGTTATTACTTTAAACAATTATTGCTTTAACTGGTCTGATTAATCACTTAACCGGTTATTTTCAATTAATTAATTAGTTTTTTGCCTTTTCTTGAATTTTTCATTTTTTTCTGGTTAATCGGTCTACCGGTTAATAATCGGTTCCTATACTACATATCTATAACCAGTTACTAACTAGCGATTAAAATTAACCATTAACTGGTTAATGTTCTATCGGTTTTTTTGCCCGTCTCTAACGATAATAGATATACATGTCTAGTGGACCTTATTGAGTCTTAATAGTTATGTCTTATCGACTAACTACACACTATATCGGTTAATAAAGCTGACCAATATTCATATATTTACTTAGGGGTAACTTTGTAGAACGATAATAAGTTTCTTTCATGTTTCACTAAAGTTACTTATTTTTTTCTCCCCAAAGTCACTCATATTGTATTTGTTGTTTTAACTTTATGCAATTATTATATAACAACTTTTTTTTCTTTGAATTCTAAAAAAAAAATCAAATTTGTATTATTAAAAGTCCAAACAAAATTACCTTTCTAGTCTACAAGACTACCGACACTTTGCCAAATATTTTTCTACAATTCTATCATTGAAAGACATATGATATGTTAATTAAAATAATAATAAATAACAAAAATATGACTGAACCGAACTGCAACTAAATTGCTAACAATGATCAAAATTTTGAAATTACGGTTCACTCGCGCCAATATAGTTCTAAAACTTGAGTTTACGATAAAATAAGCTTCCGAGTCGGTGTCTGTGCAACAGGATCTAACCGCACAAGCATGGTCTCGTTCAAAGGGTTACTTGCTGCAAAGGTTAAAAGCGCTTTTATCACAAGGTTGTATTATGCTCATTATCTAGTAGTAAATTAACTTATATAACTGTTTAATTTTGTCACATATTAATTAATATACTAAGAATAAAAAAAGTAACAATTTTCCTCAAAATTCGTATCCCCCATGTAATTTCCCTCCAAATACAATTTCCCTCCTAGATACCCCAAATTTCACCCACTTCCCACCAAAAACTAGAATTCCACTATCACCATAAATTTTGGTATGTATTATTTATAAGGAATTTCTTTTTAGGAAATTAGTGTAGTAAAAATATATTATTTATAAGGATTTTTTTTGAGGAAATTAGTGTAGTAAAAATAGAATATTACTTAAACATCAAATATCACTGTACCATTTAGAAACCATACTATTTGCAATCAAGAGTTTCTATATTTTTTTATCTTTTTTATTGAATTTCTCAATCTAAAAGTTTTTTATGTCATAAAACTTTTGGGCTAATAAGTAGTTACGTTATGATACCATACGGCATAATGTACATTTGGATTCAATCTTTTCAAAATAATAGTTGCTTTTCATCTTTAAAAATGAACTTTAAATAAGAGTTACATTTAACTTTTAAGAGCATTTTATCTTATGAAAAATGGTTATTGATGGTTGTAAGTGGTTGTGAATAGATGGGAGAGAAAATGTTACTATTCATCTGTAAATTTGAAAATACACTGTTCATCCCTTATGATTTTTTAATATATTTTGAACGTTTTTTTAGTGAAAGAGAGAGAAAATGCAATGATAATAATATTAAAAAGTATTATTGAATTGAAAATAAGAGAGAAAAAATAATAATTTTAATGAATATAAGGCGAAAAATTAAGAGTTTGATGTGACTAACATGCAGCCATGACAAAAGCTACAAATCTTTTTTATAAAATTTGTAAGCATTTAGGAGAAAGGTTGCAATTTTTAGTAACATTACAACTTTTAATTAAAGGGTTGCAAATTTAATGTACTTTTGCAACTTTATAATATAAAGGTTGCATTAAATCTTCTAATGCAACCTTTCTTATTAACGAAGATACATTAGAAGCAAATGCAACTCATTTGAAAAGGGTTATTTCTTGAAAGTTGCAATAGGCATGTTTTCTAGTAGTGATTAAATTGTCATTTTCAAATTTTAGCTTTCCAGCTTAGACAGTCACTGATCCTATTATCTTTTCTTTTGAATTATTTCCAAAGGAAATATCACCAACACAATAAGTATGGAAGTTTGTCAAAAGAGCTTTACATCCAGTCATATATCGGGATTCTCCACTATCTACATAACGTAGGCTATCTAGGCATATAAATACTCCCATTAATGCACTAGGATTTCGACACAAGGTGTCATAGGAATGTATGGTCCGTACATAACTTACCTCAAATATCCTGTGTTTTATTGAGCAAGATGGTGTACCATTTGATGTTGCCAAATATGATAATTTATCTGTCAAGAATCGGTGGTTTTCTATCAGAACCGAAGATAAGGGAATCATAGTTTTTGAGAGTCATTCTCTTTTGATATTTTCAGAAAAAGAACAAAGTATTGTGAAAGACACTATTGAGTTCTAACACTTTTCTACTCTAAGCTATGAATAGTCAATGGATCTTTAATGAGCTGATCTTTTTGTGTTAAATTGATTGTGAAATCGAGTTTAAACGTGACCAAGCTCCGATACCAACTGTTAGGATCTGAGTTTGATATTTGTAAACAAATATTGATTATCACAATAATATTCACAAATAGAGAGACATTATCGTAAACTATTTTCAAATGATTTAAGTAGTCAAAAGTTTTACAATGATGATTTTACAATCTCCCCCTCAGCCGATCACTCAGGAGAGTTATTCGTACAAAAGAGAATGTGGGTGATGTGATAAATAGATCGTTAACAGGTGTGATCTATTTATACAAGTACTAAAGCTCTTTTCGTGATGTTAGCTGACGTCACCCTGATAGTGACATCTAACGTTTCAAACAAAAAGATTCTCGCAATTTTATAATCTGATCTAGCCTATACTAAAACACTGATAAGATAAGTATTGTTACCTTGAATAAGCACTGTCTAGCCTATCCTCTATTGTAGTTATCCAAACAACTGTTTGGCCTAACAGATGTTTGATCTTCTTCATCAGAACTTTGCTTGATTAGGGCTTTGGTCTTCAATAGATGCTAGTCTTTAACATTTATTGTATTCTTGAACAGCGGTTCCAAGTATTCATCAGATGTTAGCCAAGCTCTTGAACATATTGTAACTCCTGAAAACCAGATCTCACAATATCACACGTAGCTTGATTGGTGTTGGAATGAACAAACAAGCTATGAATAGAGATAGAAGAAATAAGATGAAATAGATAAAGATCAACTTGCATACAAATCTTGGAATTTGTCTAATACAAGTATGACAGAACCACCAAAAAGCTACTAACCCTAATACAACATTATCTATTTATACTAGAGGGTTAGTGCACCATTAACCTAAAACCCTAAGCCCCAAAAGCCTTCCCCATGCCCATAAATACACTGTAGCCTACACCACTAATGTAACTAATGCATAAACCTTATTAGGGCCTAATAATCTCCCCCTAGGTTTACTGCATTTGGTATTGACCCAAGATCTTGATATCATCCTCATGAAAATTGATAAGCTCCAACGTGTCAGCCAATCGAAATGCCATTTCTTTAGTTACAATTGTAGCCTCTACCATCTTTGGATCGTAAGCCCAGTAGCATAAGTTCTTTAGCACTCCTTTTTGAAATTTTGGGGCAGCTGGAATCACTTTCTCTTTATCGGTTGGAGGCCAGATGACTGATTGCATGCGTTCGTGGGTATGTGGATCACGGATACTAGGATCCTTCTTGAGATAAGATTCAGCTATTTTCATAGTAGGAAAGTCGTGAGTTACTTCATGCTCAAGCTTGGAGTGAAATACCCATCCAGGACCACGTTGATTCAGATCTGAATCATAATAAGGAGCTCTTAATAGACTTTTTAGATCGATATTGGTCCATGATTCAAAGTGCGACTGCTTGGCATAATACTCCCTGTGGCCACTTTCCCTCATCACCAACCACAACTTCCTATCATGATCATATCTCCAGCATTTGGCTTCAGATTTGTTACCGACCTTGTCATATAAGCTTGATCCTATTTCCATCACATACCGATCGGACACCTTTGTTGGATCCTTGTGCTGAAAGTTTTCATCAAGCGGATTCAGATCTTGGTTTTTCATGATGAGCATATGTTTGTTGCTTGGCTTCTTCTGAGTCTACTTTCTTTTCTTTGTTTGTTCAGCAGCTAGGTAGGCATTCAAACCAGCTTCTCTTTTAGCATCAGCTGCTGCTTTCTCTTCTTCAATTTGCTCATGATATGCAACGTTCTTTGGATCATCGTCTTTATCATCAAAATCTTTTCCAAACCTTTTTCTACAGCTTAGCCTTTAATTCAAAGATCTCTGCCATCAATAAGCTCACGTCGCCATGAAGTTGTTCGACTGCTTGATCTCTGATAGTTACTTGATTCTGCAGAGATGATATTTGAGAATCCTTTAAAGCAGCATCTTGTTCCAGAATAACAACTCTTCGCTGCAGCTTCTTTACATTCACATCGTCATCATCATCACTGTCTGATTGCTCTATAAACTTCATTTTCTCCGCAGCCATTCGCATTGCCGCTTCATCTTGTTCTGGCATCCCTCCACTAGAACTGCCTACTTCTAAACGAGATCCACTTGAGCTTACTTGATGTGATCCAGTGGCAAACAAGTCAGGAATGTGTGTTTCTCATTCAGTAGCTATGAGTTCAAGGGCATCTTGAGTGATTGGTTCAGGAATGACACTTGAGCTTGTGGGCTTAGGGTCAATGGGAGTTATATGTATTATATTGGATTCTTGCTCTTGAATAGGATCATCTTCTGTATGTGTTTCTTCAGTAGGAACAATTTTGGGATGAGGGACCCCACAATCGCCCTGTAGTGATGCAAGAAGAGGAACAGGATTCTCTGCACTCATTAGATTCAGTTCTTTGACGGTTTCTTTAGGTTTCTCTGACTCAACATGTTCCAACTCATCTTCGTTCTCTTCGTCTATTACAAGATCTTCACTCCAGGTTCTGGTTTCTTTGTAGCATCGATGATTTGAATATCATGTTCTTCAGCAACTGTGGCATTTATTGGTTTTGGTGCAGGCATGACTTCTTTGAACTTTCCATGTTTCTCCAAAACATACTTTCAAGTAAACTTTACATTTGCTATATCTCGTTGCTTGTAGACGGCTTCAAAGCAACTGGAACCCATTGGCTTTAGGTTAAGAAATTTATCGCTCTTCACTAGATCTGGATCTTTTTTATCGAGAAAGATTTGAATAAATCTTGGGTAAAGTAGGAAGACCTTCTTCTTGGGATTCTCCAACATGTTCTTCATATTGTCAAAAATAAATACGGAGTAGTTGTAATCCCAGTTGTTTACCAGGGCTACTAGTGCGGCTGATTGTGTTTGGTTGAGCTGATCCAGTCCGCCTTTGATTTCTGATATGAATTGTAGGAAGATGTCAACGAGACATCTCCAATACGAGAGAAACATCTTCTTTAATACAGTCGGATAAGCGCCTCCGTAGCTCATGCATCTCAATGCTTTGAGTACATTATCTTTATCAAAACCGGTTGGATAACGTTCTCTAGTTTTAACACTTCTCGTACAACTGTCTCTGAAGTCACAATATCCCTTTTCTGGATCTTCGACTCGATAGTTGCTCCGCCTTTCTAACTTTGGCGTTTATCCAAAAATCTTGAATCATGTCCTCGTCAATCATAGGATTCGTCTTTAATGCGTGAGTAAGGCGGCAGGAGTTTAGGCCAACGATTAGTGAATGAAACATTTGTAATACTTTGTTGGAGGATCAGATAAGTAACAGGCTTGATTATGTAAGTCCTTGACCTCAAGCTTTCGTTTTTCCATCATTTTTTGCGCCATTTTTTGCACTTTGAACAAAAATATCTAGCTTTGTAGAAAAAATCAACTTAATTGACCATTTTCACCGTTTGATCCTAAATCCAATGGTTCAAAGAGCCAATAAGTCAATGGGTTCAAATAAAAGGGGTAAAACAGTACAGGAGTTCAAAGCAATTTTGAACCAGTAAATTAACAAAGGTTCAAAACAGATTGAACCGGTTAACATGATCAGATGAACTGTGTCAAAAGGGTCTCGGATGAACAAGGGTTCATATGCAACTCGGATGACCCCTTGTCAATCATCCGAGATGACCTTGCATCTCGGATGATGATGTCAGATCTCGAATGATTATCCGAGATGCATAGGAACTCATCCGAGATGCATATGAGTTCATCCGAGATGCTCATGAGTTCATCCGAGATACATGTGGTCTATCCAAGATTCATCTGAGATCCATTCGAGATGTAAGGGAGATGTCTAACCTATAAAATGTCCGAGATGTCCGAGAGAATTATCCGATATGAGTCAATGGTTTGAAATGACTCGAGATAATTCGAAGTGGGCCTTTTATAAACTCGAGATGGGCCCATCCGAGATGTTGGGCTGGGCCTATTTCGGAACAGTGATTGTTTGGCCCATTTCGGATCAGTCCGAGATGAATTGATCAGTTCAAGAAGGGTGGCCTCATCCGAAATGGGTGGGCCCAATCGAAACAATTAATTTCAACTTTGTGGACCCCAGACTTATTTTGAACAGTAACGCCTTAAATCCGCGATTTGACCAGTCTTGCAACCAATAATATAATAATGAAATAATAATAATAATAATAAGAATAATAATAATAATAATAATAATAATAATAATAATAATAATAATAATAATAATAATAATAATAATAAAAATAATAATAATAATAATAATAATAATAATAATAATAATAATAATAATAATAATAATAATAATAATAATAATAATAATAATAATAATAATAATAATAATGAAGAGAGGGGAGTTGTCACGGGATCAAACCATTGTCGAACTGACTAAGGAACACTTTTCAGCACTTGACTAATAAGACAGGTCCATGCGATTGCCAATATATTTGTCCTCTTAAACTTATCGCGTCAATCATTAATTTTAACTCCGTGACTTGATGACGTCCTGTAACCATAACATGACATACCCCCGCGATCAAGGTAAGCGCAATCGTTCATCGTAACGGGTGAATATACTGAGATCATCATTCAATTTTACAACGTCAGACTTGTTGGTGAATAGGTCAGTAAATCGCACAACAAAGTGACCAATCAATATCTGACGAGGGTTAGGCATTATACCTTATACGGTATTTTTGACTTTTCAAGTACATGGAACTTTCTCGTGATGAGAGTTCCTTTTTGTTAAGGTTTTGTCCTTCGATTTTGGCTCTTTTAAGGATATCCTGACTATCTAGATGCAATAGAAGGGCATCCCTGATATCCCGGATGATTTATCTGTATAAAGACCCAAAACCTCAGATGTTGGCTATCTATCAACACAAGATTTAAGACCACAAAATCATATGCCGATGATATGTTACCCACATGAAGTATAGCTTGCAGTGTTTGTCACTTGGTACTTGTTTCTTTTTGCCTCTGAGCGATAAGCCTATCAACATATCGTAGTGGATCCTTGCCTTTTCAGCTTTGGTACGTTACATGTGTTAATCAGATTCTTAGTATGAAAATTTATTTCACTTCCCGACATGTGTTTCTCCCCCTGAAGCAAATATTTCTCCCTCTAAATTTGTGCAAAAGTAGAATACTTTAAGCGCAAATTTATTTATGTAGTTATTTATTTATTAGGGAGTGGCTTTTTTATTGCTCAGTTTGTGAAACATCATTTTTAAAAGGTCCACAAGCACCTTAAATCTCGAGTTGCTGACAAGTTTTGTAAAAAGATCCGCCGTATTGGCATTAGTGTGGATTTGTTCAAGCTTAATTAAACTCGGTCACAGCAATCTCGAACTAAATGAACTTTGATATTAATGTGCTTGTTTTTGGAGTATAAAACAGGGTTTTTGATGATTTGGATAGCGGCATCGTTATCACGGTACGTAGTAGTGTCAAGATAAGTCAAACCGTAATCCTCGAGCTGATGTTGCATTTAAATAACCTGGGAGCAGCAGGCAGATGTTGCAACATATTCTGCTTCTGTAGTTGATAGAGACACTGTTTGTTACTTGTTGCACTACAAGGAGATAAGCCTGTCTCCCAAGAATTGACATCCAGCCGATGTAGACTTCATATCCCTGTCCATCCCTCCAAGGTTAATGTTAGAAAAAGTAAACAAATCAAAGTTCGAATCTCTAGGATACTAGAGTCCCAGTTTTGGAGCTCCCTTAAGGTATCTAAAAATTCGTTTAACAGTAGTGAGATGAGAAAGTTTAGGATTAGCCTGATATCGAGCACATTGGCAAACAACAAACATAATATCCGACCGGCTCGCTGTTAAGTACATCAATGAACCAAACATAGATCGATACATTGTCTGATTGACCGGGCTTCCTTCATCATGCTCATTCAGCAAGGGTCGTTCTGTAATGGGGGAGTCCATAGGCTTAGTATTTGTCATGTCGAATTTTGCAAGAATGTCCTGAACATATTTTCCTTGATAAATCAAGATCCCTTGACTGCTCTGACGAACTTGCAACCCTAGGAACATAGTCATTTCTCCTGTGAGCTCATTTTGAACTTCTTCTTCATCACTTCCTCGAACTCTTTGCATAGACCTTCATTGGTTGACCCGTAAATGATGTCGTCAACATAGATCTTAACAAGGATGAGATCCTTGCCAACACGTTTAATGAATAGCGTTTGATCATTCGTCCCTCGGGTATATCTATGTGAAAGCAGATGCCCTGTTAAGGTTGCATACCATGCACAGGGTGCTTAGTGTAGACCATATAAAGCTTTATCTAACTTGTAGGCATAACCTTGCTTCTTTTAATCAACAAACCCAGGGGGTTGAGCGACATAAATCTCCTCCTTGACCTTCCCGTACAGAAACGCCGTCTTGACATCCATATGATAAACAGTGAAACCCATATAGGATGCATATGCCAAAAAAATGCGTACGGCTTCTAGACGAGCTACAGGTGCGTACACCTCATCATAATCAAGACCTTCAATTTCTTTGAATCTCTGGACCACCAACAGAGCTTTGTTTATCACAGTCACCCCGATATCGTCTTGTTTGTTTCTACATACCTAGCGAGTACCAAGAGCACGCTTTCCTTCCGGCAGTATCACCAGCTTCCATACTCCCAGCTTTTCGAATTGATTGAGCTATTCATGCATTGCAGCAACCCATCTAGGTTCCTACAAAGAACATCAATGCTCTTAGGCTCAACTTGTGAGTGAAACATGAATATAAACATGTGTTAATGGTTCCTAATCTACTACGGGTCGAATTCCAGCAGTTACAGGGCCAATAACGTTTGTAATCGGATGACATTTCTAAACACGCTGTGGGATTGCTAAACAACAGGTGCCTGCAAGTTTGATTGTAGATTAGAAAAGCTTCCTGACACTATCCCAGATTGCTCCCCCTCATTTGATGTAGCAGTAGTGTTGATCACCGGTGGATCTACAGTGCAATCTGACCGAATCGGCTCTGGAAACAATGGAGCTCCTTGAATGTTTGTATTTGAAGGACCAGCAGCAGATTGCTATATGGACGGTTCACTGTTGTGAACTGCATCATCAAGAGTAGCTATTGTTGTTGGTTTAGGAACCGGCTCCTGAACTGGTGAAGAAGTAAGCGGTGCAGTAGCGGCTTCATGAAATCCCGGTGGATCTACAGTAAGCTTCTTGAAAGCATCTTGAATAGGTCCAGCATCATCTTCAGCTATGATGGGAATAGGTA
The DNA here is from genome assembly GCA_947069175.1 of Scalesia atractyloides. Lineage (NCBI taxonomy): Eukaryota > Viridiplantae > Streptophyta > Magnoliopsida > Asterales > Asteraceae > Scalesia > Scalesia atractyloides. The sequence goes on from CAMTDV010000026.1 coordinate 57,715,980, forward strand.
TCACTGTAGTTGAGACATCTACAGTAACAATCGAAAGAACATTAAACGACATAAACAAGGAGGAATAATCATATAACCAATCAGGTCCAATTCGCGTGTCTTTGGATTTTCTTCCACCCAATCCACGTAGTACGTCTCCACGATTTGCTTCTTGATTTTGTTGTAAACTCGATATGTGGTATTTTTAGCATAACCGATGAAATAGTATGGATCACCTCTTTCGTTGAATTTACCTTTGTCATCCATGGTTAGGAGAAGACAAGGACACCCAAAAGTGCATGAATGTTGTATAGAGGGTTTCTGTTCTTCAACTATCTCATACGGCGTCTTCATGTGACGTTTGTTGATTAGAACATGATTTTGAACATAGTAGGTGGTGTTCACTGCTTATGCCCGAAAGATTAGTGGAAGGCTGGAATCTATCAGCATTGTACGAGCAGCCTCAATGAGAGATCGATTTCATCTTTCACAACTCCGTTTATTGAGGAGTTCTAGCTGCACTCTATTGATGATCAATTCCTTTTAAAGCACATAAATTATTTAGCTCAGTGTTCTTGAACTCCGTCCCATTGTCACAACATATAATTTTCACTCGCTCATTTGCTTGGTTTTCCATGAGAGTGACAAATTTCTTTATCAGACTTACAGTTTCACCCTTCTGTTCCAAGAAAAACACTCAAGTGAAGCGAGAAAAATCATAAGTGATAACTAATCAATAAGCCTTTACTCCAATACTCAGCACATTGACAGGAGCAAAAAGATCCATGTGAAGCAGTTCCAGAACTTTAGATGTCGTGTGCACGAGCTTGGGCTTATGAGGCTTACGATGCTGCTTCCCACGAGCACATGATTCGCATTTTTCGATCTGCATAAAATATCTGATTGGTAGGTTTCTGACTAGACCTCCTTTTGCCAGTCGATTAAGATTCTTCAGTTCAGATGGCCAAGTCGTCGATGCCACAAAATTTTTCATGTTCAGCAATTTCAGAAAACAAACAGGTAACTTGATCAGTCAAGGTTTGTTCATATCGATCACGTAAGCATTTCCCTGTTGTTTAGCTTCAATCAAATACCAATCCTCAGGTATGACAATCTCAGGCTTCAACACCACGCAACCACCTTTTTGAAGAGCACTTCTAATCCGTTGTCGCACATTTGGGATATGCTAAGAAGACTGTGTTTGAGTTCAGGAACATAATTTACATCCCACCCCATTTCTGATCATACCTTTCATGGTAATTCTTCCCCTTTCTCCACCTGCAAAGGTGACAAATCCACCGTCGAAATTTCGATATCGTTCAACTGGGAGATGTCCCCTGTCATGTGCCTTGAACAACCACTGTCGATAAACCAAAGTCTAACGACGGCCCTCCATAGCCGTTCCTACACACATAACGGGTTTAGTGAGAAACTAAAAACCAGACCATATTCGATCTGGGTTGATAATCACACTTCATTCGCAAAACCTCATGAACGGTCACATGACTTTTAGTAGAATTTGAGATTTTGGAAGAAGAGGTTGTAGAGTTTGACGATGGAGAACACGAGGACTGAGATCTACCCAGAATTTAAGGTCTCTAGATTTTTGAATAATTGTTGTTTGAAACAACTTTAGTTGATGTTGCATTTAATTTCTTGGGCTGATTTCGGAAACCATTTGTGTTTGAAAGCTTTTGACTGTGTTTCTTTGCTAGATTCCAGTCTCTATCAGATGGCATTGAATGAGTGAATTGATGTCCATGATATCGATGGTGCAAAGCCGTCTGATGGTTGGTGTTCCTTGATTGGTAAGACACGAGGGGACGATGAACACAGTTTCTAGCTATGTGCCCCGGAATTCCACAATTGAAGCAAGTTTGTCTTTTTGAGAAAAAGACTCTTAGTTCTGCTTGTGTTATTCCGTGGAGCTGATTGGGCCTCTTCTTTCAAATAGGTGATGATTTCTTGTGTGCATATTTACTCTTGGATGAAACCTGCTCACCATCATCAGCACAAGAGTGAGTATCGACAGTTTTGCCCTTCAACTTTGGTTCAGTTGGTTTTTGAAATGGGGTTTTCTTCTGATTAACAGCATTTGAGGAGGCTTCCTCTTGAGTTTTCATTTTGTGTTGTTTTCTGGTTTTTCACGATATTCTTTTCTTTGTAGGAGTGGATTCTATGGGCTTAGTTTCATTTGAAATCTTTACTTCAGAAACTGAGTTTTCAGAGACAACTTCATCAGTTTCTTTGGAAACTGTTTCATTTGACACCAAGCTTTCAAAATCAATGGATTCTGGGTTACCAGATGATGAGCAAATTTCAACAATAATTTGACCATCACAAACACCATGTTCATTATCTGATGAGTCAGAATCTACCGCCTGATCCACAGGTTTGTCGGACAACTCCTGTTCATCAATAATTTCATTCACACAATCCTTCACAACAATATTTTCAACTTCACAATTTTCAAAGAAATATAAAGTATCAGTTGAGGTTTAAGGATGACTGGAACAGTTTTCTGAATCGCTCGAAACGGATTCCTTAGACTCTTATGGTAAAACAGTTAATTCACAATCAGAATAAAAAACCACATCATTCAAAGTTTCAGTTTTAACAACTTCAGAAAAACCCTGAGTCTCAAAAACCATGGACTAAACAAAGTTTCAAATGTAATTATCATGTTTATCACACAAAGAAACATCTGAACCATCAGCATCAACTGGATATGGTTCATCATCCACTTTTGACCGCTCCTCGACTATCACTGACTCTGCACATACACTAAACAGTTAACATTTTTTGTAGAATCAGAGGTAGAAGCCGTTTCGCGTGGTTCCTCGGATGGGTTTTTATCAACTCCTTTTCATGTTTTAAATTTTCAAGAAATTCATTTATGCATTCTTGATTAATGTCTTTAAAAAAACTCATGGGTTTTTGAAAATCAGTGGGTCGGGCGTTCTTTGGTTTAAAAGGTTCCCAAGGAATATAATCGCTTGGTTTGCCATACATCATTCTATCATAATTTTCTACTTCTTACTCAATATCGGGCATTCTTGAGTAATTATGATTATATGGCGGAGGAACTTGTGTATAACCCAACCCGTTGCCCTTGTTTTCTGTAAATGCAAGCTGTATATTACATAGATTACGAACAGTGTCACTGGAAGTATCAAATTTCTTAATGTTTAACTCATTTTGTTGACACTTTCCAGTGAGAAGTTCCATCTCAGCGACTCCATTGTTTTTAAATTTAGTCTATTTTTGTAATCATGGACCCAACATTTCTGTTGATTGACATCCAAGTGGAGCTGAGCTATGTGCTTCTTTAGTGCATCAATCTTTTCATAGAGAATTTTATTGTTCTCTCGAAGACCAATGTACTTAGATATGGCACTGTTGTAATCGCTAATTAGAGCAAAATTATGAGCTCTCATCTGTGCAATATGATTTCTATAGTGTTCGGAACATAAAAGAGAGTTTACCATTTCGGAGAGAGTTTTGGGTTCCTCAGTCATTGCCACTAAGCATTGGTGCACAATTTCTCCAACTTCTGAGATCTTGAGAGACTCCACTTGTGTTGCAGCATCCACCCAACTAAAACCTCGTTGTTCTTGAGCCATCAGTGCCTTTCCAACTCTAGTGCCTCCTTGGCTAGTTGAAGTTGAAGTTGTTGCTGAAGTTTGAGCTTGAGAGACAGGAACCATGGCTCTCTCTGAATTCCTAGCAGTAGCAGCCTGAGTCGCTTCATATCCCACTAGTATTTTCTTACAATCCCTGGTGAAATGTCCTGGTTCATGACATTTGTAACACCTTAGTTTGTCTTTCACTGATCCAGTTCGAATGTTTGACATCGGACGACGACCATATCTCTTCTGAAAACTTCTCTACTTGAAAAGCTGCCATAGCCAAATTCTACGAAGCATCGAGTTCTTCAATGTCTTCTTCAACCACTTGATTTATTTCTGTAGCAAAAACTGATGGGGGCAAAAGGTCACTAGCAAGGAAAGCATTTAGACAATTAGCATGGACAGTGGGAAAGCCAACTTTTCTTCATTCTGCTTGGTCAGGAAAGCAAGATTTTTAGTAGAAGGTGTGGATGAGACGTTTTGGGATGGTGAGGGGACCATAGGAATATAAACCACATTTGTGTGCCGAGGATGTTACTGAGTAGTAGCAGAAGCAGTTGTGCTGTTTGGAAGTGACATGCCATAGACGTAGTTTGTCTTTTGGGCTTCTAGCTGTGCTTGGGTCATCGGACTGAAAAAAAACATTTGGGTTACTGTATGTCATGGGGCTGAAAACAAAATTAGGATGACTTTGAGACATCAAAGCAGTGTTAGAATTTGACATCCTTGCAGCAATCATAGATTTATTGTGATTCAACACTATCTGCTGATTGTTAATCTCACATGACTTGATAGTAGTGGTCAGCTCGGTGAGTGTCACTTCATTCAGATTGGTTATGTGCTTAATCATTGAGACATCAGAATCCTAACTATTCGGTAACGAGTTCAGGAGTTGATGATTCATCCCACTATTGGTAATAGAGATGCCAGCACTGATCATCTATGAAATTAGCTTGACGAATCTCCTTATTTGGTTCTCCACAGTTTCCCCGTAAATGTGATTGAACGAACTTAACTGCTGGTTCAACATGTTTATCCTGCTAGCCTTCATGTCAGTGTTTTCTTCATATAGATTCTTAAGCACATCCCATATCTCTTTTGCATTCGTGCAGTTTCTGACAACAATTGTGATGTCTGGACCAAGAGCCATTGTAAGATTTGCCATTGCCTTATCATCATCGTCTTTGATTTTCGAATCATCATCTGTCCACAGATTTGCAGGCTTCGGAATCTGGGTGAGAGGATCATCTTCAATAGTGTACATAATGGTACGGGGACCATTCTAAATGCACCTCCAAACCTTAGGCTCTTTAGCCTTACACTATTGCTCAAAACGCCAAGTCAAGTCAAAGTAATCGTCTCCATACATCATCCTTGGGATTTTTGTAGACTTGCCGATGCTTTAATCAAGTTCCTGATGCAATGCCAGATTCTGAGACTGAATAGCAGCCAATGTAGCGTTGGCGAGGTCCGCAGCAGTCAAAACACCGTTCTGGTTCATCATCTTTAAATTTACTAAAAGTAATTAATTATATTTTAATTAAGGTGACAAGTCCAAAGGTTCAATTCGAAATGGTCACAAAAGTCAACTCAAAATAGTCAATTCGGAACAGTAACAGTCAATTCGAATAGTCAATTCGGAACACTAACTTGGAACAGTAACTTGAATAGTGATCTATCCGAGATACTTGATGATGATCCGAGATGATTATCCAAGATGCTTGATGATGACGATCAGAGATGCTTATCCGAGATGGGTTCGAGATGCAAGTATTTTATCCGAGATGTGTTCGAGTTCTTCAAGATATAATCCGAGATGATCTGAGATCTTCAAGAAGATGATCCGAGATACAAACGAGACACCGGAAATCTCCAAAACAGTAGCAGATCAGAACAACAGCTATCCAAAATAGTGTGATGTCAGATCTGAGCCTGGAAAATAGGTTTAAACAGGCTCTGATACCAATTGTAAGTCCCAAAAACCGGATCTTACGATATCACACGTAGCTTGATTGGTGGTGGAATCACACAAACAAGCTATGAATCAAGATAGAAGAAATAAGATGAAATAGATAAAGATCAACTTGCATACAAATCTTGGAATTTTTCTAATACAAGTATGACAGAACCACCAAAAAGCTACTAACCCTAATACAACATTATCTATTTATACTACAGGGTTAGTGCACCAATAACCTAAAACCCTAAGGCCCAAAAGCCTTCCCCAAGCCCATAAATACGATGTAGCCCACACCACTAATGTAACTAATGCATAAACCTTATTAGGGCTTAACACATATGTTCTAAATAGTGTTCAAGATTTACTATCTTTGGGGAGCGAATTTCTTCATTTATTGTTTATTTCTTGATCTAAAAAACATGTTTTGGCTTTAGAATATCATCTTTTCTTTTGTAGTTACAATAGGACGATTGCTATATGAAGAGAGTACGATGTGCAATATTTCAATAATATTAATGAAATTAAAAGTATATTGTGGTTAGATTTGAAAGAGCTGTGCAAACTGAGACTTATAAACTATAATCATGATATGCGCCAAATACAACATATAAATTGTATCAAATACAGTATAAATCAACCCTTTTTAATACTAATATTGGAAAAAGTGTGTTTCTTTGTTTACTTTTGATTATCAGGATTAAAAGAGCTTAAATGTACAAAAGGAAAAATTAACGACAAAATCCAGCATAAGTATGAAGGACGGGACGACAACGTACTATAACAACCCACCAAGCTTCAACCCAAAGACAAAAACAACAAATCAGAAGTTTGGCATGGGGTCATGCCTCGTCGGCATCGGGCCATGCTCCTTCATGATTCAAGATCAGAAGTAAACAAATATAAACAGATAAGAGACATGGGGCCATGGTCAACTTCTAGATTTGCGTATCTAGGATAGTACAACAAGTACAATGGCCACGAGGCCGTGCCATTGACGCATGGGGCCGTGTAGCAGGCTGATATGACAATAGAATTAAATGAAGATAAAGAAGGAGGAAGGTACGAGGCCCTGTGAGGTCACTGTTTACATCTATAAATAAGGGTGCTTGGTTTCATTCCAACTCATCCCTTGGCAAACCACTTCTCTCACACCAGCCACCATTCCGCCACCATAATACTATCATCATCCACCACTTTCATCCATTCTCCACCTTAGAGGGTGTAGTAGCCTCTAGATCCAAGATTGATCGTAAGAGTTTATGTCAATCAAAGGCCATGCTTGGCTAATTTCTTACATCACTTGGTGAAGACCTGTTATTTATGTATTACTTTTGACTTCCTAGCTTTGGTAAACTTATTATTTGGGTATGTATTAACGACTTTAATAACAAGTTTTTATATTGAAAGTGAATTTTATTCTATTATCCTTCATGTTTCGTTGATTCATTCTTTACGGTCTATATAAAGTGCGTTAACTGCCTGGATGGGGGGGGGTTTAGAAAGGTGGTAGGGGTAAAGTTCTTGCCTCATTCGGTGTATAATCCTGCGAGGACTTGGTTCAAGATTATTAGGACTTCCCTTGAGGCAGATAGCATCAAATCAGGGGAAGTAAGAACGGCTTAAACCTCTTTTAAGTAAACTACTATTAAAACTTTAACGCGGCCTTGCGGGACTGTATCCCTGCTGACTAAGACCAATATGGCTGAGGGTTGCATTGCCTCCAAAAGGGGTGGGGGGGATCGGCTCTTCTCCGATGAGCACCAGACCAATCTGACTCAGCTAACAGAGGCGGAATTCAGTGTTAGCGAGTTTAATAAACAAACAAGTGAGATATACTGCTTTAATGCCTTCAACTGTATTGATAAACATGAACAAGTACAGAGCAAGTAAACAGTTTGACAGGGCTTTGCCACACCACAGATCACTAGTTACTGACACAACACTCCTCTATTTATAGGTCGACATGACTCGCACAGGAGAGTGAGTAACTGAGTGCGACTCGGGTGAGTAGTGCCTCGTATGAGTGACAGAGTGTCACTCGTACGAGTCATGAAACTCACTCGTATGAGTCATTCACTAAACAAATAAAACTTATATTAACATTTACAATTTGACGTTCTAAGCCCTATATACATAAACAACATATCCTAGACATAAGGAGTAGACATTATGCACCAACAAACTCCCCTTGGATGTTGCCGCAATCTTGAATAGTCTTAAAAAAATCTTCAAAAGATTTGACAGTTAACGACCAAAGAAACGTTTCGGCGGTTTGCGATGCTCCTCAAAAGCTATCGGTGTTTGATCTGTAGGAGGAGGTTGGTTAACTGTATTGCCAAACCGAAAGCTCCTTAGCGAAGCAATTCGTGCTCGCTCAGCAATCCTTTCTTCCTTCTTGTCTTTCTTCCTTTGCTCAATCTCCTCCAGATTCCTCCACTAAGTGTTCCATGCCGTTCCTGAATGTACATTGTTGGCAAAACAGACATTAACTATCTTCTAAAACTGGAGTGCTTGTTCTTTGTCTCTCTCTTCAAAGCTGACGTTGCTGTAAAACAAGTATTCAATATCTTTCTTTGAACAGTTGACTAGCCACATCGGGTCTAGTACTCGAATGCCATGCCACAGCCCATATATACGTTTGTGTGCTATGACGACTTCGGTTAGCTCCTCAGTAATCTTCCAAGAATCATCATCTGGGTGCACACATATAACAACTTCACCTGTACTCGAATCGTAGTGCCACCATTTGAAGATCTTGTAGAAGTCTTGTTCCATCTTTATAAGAATCATATTCTTCATAACTTTCGGCCTCTTTACGATTAGCGTCACATCTTTTTCTTGTGTTACTGGATTGATCTTCATAATTCGCTTAGGGAAACGCGGCTTCCTGTGTGTAAAACCATGCGCAGCCTCAAGCTTTATCAGTTTCCACAGCCGCTGGTCGTGAAATCTTATCTTAAGATTTATCATCTTTGTTTGCACAAGCTCTTTAATATCCCAATATGGCAGGGTCTTGGTATCGCTCAAGTATATAAAATACTAAATCCCATACTCCCTTTTAATAGCATAAACATTCAACTCCTCGATCCAGCCCCAACTAATAATATCCACTAGAGAAATATCCCCATCATACATAAAGAATGCTAAGGGGCATTTAAACTTTCACTCAGCTGGTGCTACTTTGAACCACCGCTTCCTCATCTCAGGAATTTCTTCAGCAGATAGTTTTCAAAGAACGGTTCCTTGTTTAACAGCTTCTTCAACTTTACGTTTCAAAAGATCATCATTCTCAGCTGCAAACAAATCGCTAAAAGCTGGAGAGTCATCTATACCCTTATCGGAAATGTCTGTATCATCGTCATCAGAATCATCCTCTATGACAACTTTATCATAGTCATGTGCATCAGACACATGTTTGAAGATATAATCTACTGGCTCGAAAGCACTGATATCATTGAGCTCCTTTTCGAAATCAAATTCAAAGTTTTCTTCATCCACTCCCAACATCTTAACAATTTCTTCTTCAGAATAGCTGTGGACAAACTCCCCTTCCTTTACATCATGCTCTAAACCTAATATCTTCGGTTTTGGCACGATAGGAACGGTAGATATCTTGGTCACCGTGAGGATTCCTGCCTATTGAGCATCCTTAGAGCTATCAGATTTCCTCTATTCTCTATCTTCTTCAACTCCAAGTTTCTTTGTAAGTATCTTCTCAAATAAGTTCATTTTTCTTTGGCTCCTGAGACGTTCTTCATCGTATTCAACCATTTGAATCCTCAAACGCTCATTCTCAGATACTATACTTGCCAACATAGCTTCAAGCTGCTTTTTTTCTGCCTTCATCCCGTTGAGTTGTTCCTGAAGTTAACAATTCCTCTTCTTCTGACGATGTATGATAGTATTCTTCAGGAGCCTCGTCAAAAGATGCCTCTGTATATTCTTCAGGTTCTTCGATTATTTCTGCGACCAATGCCAAACTCTCATTCTTGGAGATGTACTTGTTCCAGTCAAAGCCTTCGTCTTCTTGAGTCACGACAAGGCGCTTTGTCTTTGGATTCTGACTGTCTATCTTCGATTTGCACCATTCTCGTTTTTGGTTGAGGACGATGATAGATGGCTTTCTTGTAGTAGTCGTCAGCAAACGGGTTTTGGTTGCTCTGAACTTCTATATTCGGACATTCTCGTTTAAAATGTCCCTTCTCCCGACATTTGAAACATGTAGCTTTGGACTTCTCGAAGCCAAGTTTCCCATCTAATCCACCCGAATTCTCTTTACCAGTGATCTCCATAAATCGTTGTGATCGTCTGACAATAGAAGCCATACACCATTTGATGTTGATCAACTCCATCTCGATCGGATCAATCTGATCATAATCCTCTCTTGTCATCTCTGAGTTTCCAATTTTTCCTGCGTCTAAACTGTCGTATGATTCGAGTACCAAAGCTAATAATGACATATGTTGCTTTGCGGTCTTCTCGTCAAAGTTTTGAGCATTTTGGAAATCAACAACGATATTGCACTGTAAAAATCTTTGAGTAGTATGAGATTGATTGTTCTAGTTGATTTGGGGATTGCTCAAACCATGTGATGACTGTGGGCTGGAGACGTGTTCGGGTTGACCGAAGCAAAGGATTGAAAACCACTGTGTTGATTTGACAGTGGGCTTGTTGTGTTATAAGTGCTGAAGGCAGTTTGGATTTTTGGAGACTGTATTTGAGCTGCAGAACTACCTTTGTAATACAAATTAATGTCTTGTTGCATTTGGGCGCCTTTGTTTTTCGCCATTTTCTGCATTTCGAGTTCGTGTCCCTTCAATCTCTCAATGAATCTTGGTAATGAGAAATTACCATATTCGATGCCATTCTTCAGAATAGTCAAGTAGGTAGACCAATCTCCTTGTGGTAAGGAATCCGCCAGTTTATCAACTAATTCTTCCTTCGACTTTACGATTCCCAAACGCTTCATTTGCACAACCAAGTGATAGTATCTTTCAATCAGTTGTTTCACAGTCTCTCCCTTTATCAAAGTAAAGATATCAAATTCTTTACTTAACAACGCTCGCTTCCCTATTCGCAACTGCGCGCTTCCTTGGAATTTCAATCGAAGAGCATTCCATAACGACTGTGCATCATCATCATGTTGTAACAATGCCAATATGTCTTCCTTGATGGCTTGTTGTAAGATTTACATCATTTTTTTCTCGTTTATGAACTTCTCTCTTTCAAAATCCGAAAGTTGAGCTAACATTTTTTCCAGATCGTTTTCTCCAACCGGAGCTTGATATTTTGCTTCGATGGCAAACCAGCAGGTAAAATGATTTGCTTGAACCCAATTCATAAAACGTTCACTCCAACTATCAAAGTCTTCAAGGTTCATCATCCTTGGTGGCTTTTTCATCATACCATCTCAATCTCAAGGTTCATATTTTGAGCTACATTAGTTGTGACCGCTGAGGCAGCAAATGCGTTATAAAACTCTTTTTCCATTTTTCTACAAAATTTTTAGAAACACACTTTGGAAAAACTGATTAGAATGATTCATGCGGATGACAAAAATACTCGTATGACAGAGATAGTCGTGCGAGTGATATATTTGTGCGACTCTGAGATTCGTACACATGAGATGTTCGTGCGAGTGAAAGGGTACTCGTGCGAGTCACTGGTTCGTGCGAACGACTAATTCGTGCAAATCATTGCTTCGTGCCAATGACTTGTTTTTAAACTTGTAAGGTTTTTAGAAAAACTTGTTGTTCCTTCGTACGAATGACTTAATTTGTACGGATAACCGTTCATACGAGTTGTCTCTCAACTCGTACGAAACAACTCAGGTCACCAAACGGATGTATTTTACCAATTTTGACATGATTAAGTTCGATTTTAGATCTGAAATTGTCAAGGATTGATTAGAATTGATTTTAACATGATATTCTGAAATCCTAGTCAATTTTGTACATGAATTCGTCCAATTCTGAGATTTGTTGTGAGAAAGTGTAGAAGTAGAAAACTCAACAGTGAATCTGGATCTGAAATTGTTGGTAGTATGCAGAAACTTGATGTTTGTCAGCAGATCAGGCCTCAAGGTTCTGATACCACTTGTGAGGGGGGATCGGCTCTCCTCCGATGAGCATCGGACCGATCTGACTCAGCTAACAGAGGCGGAACTCATTGTTAGCGAGTTTGACTTACAAACAAGTGAGATATACTGCTTAAATGCCTTCAATTATATTGATAAACGTGAACAAGTACAGAGCAAGTGGACAGGGCTTTACCACACCAACAGATCACTAGTTACTGACACAACACTCCTCTATTTAAAGGTCGACATGACTCGCACATGAGAGTGTGTAACTGAGTGTGACTCGTGCGAGTAGTGACTCGTGTGAGTGACAGAGTGTTACTCATACGAGTCATGAGACTCACTCGTACGAGTCATTCACTAAACAAATAACTTATATTAACATTTACAATTTGACGTTCTAAGCCCTATATACATAAACAACATATCCTAGACGTAGGCAATAGACATTATGCACCAGTTAGGGGGGACATGCCACATTTTGCATTAATAACTTACTTAATTATCTTTCAACATTCTGGCCTTGCAGGACTGCATCCCTGCTGACTCAGACCAATATGGATGAGGGTAGCGTCGCCTCAAAAAGAGGGACATGTCACTTTAACTAAGATAATCTCTTAAAAAGCCCAAAGCGTTGAAATCATCAAAGGATACGTAAATAATGAGTCGGAACCAAGTGATTCTATCTTGCCTATTTGTTTCTTTTATTACTATTTAAGTTTATTCTTATATATTAACCTTTTCCTAAAAATTTGGTAGATTAAACGCTGACGATAATCCGGTATTAAAAGCTATTGTGTCCTTGGACGACCTCGGTATCTTGCCATCACTATATTACGCCAATGATGGGTGCATGTGACCTAGCGTGTTGTAGAGGGTGATAGTAAATATCGTGTTTTACAATCTTGAATAAGCTAGTAAATGGTGCTTAAAATATACCTAAAAATATACCCACGCTCGCACCACATCAAGTTTTTGGCGCCATTGCCGGGGATACCAGGATTTTAAGAAAGTTTAAAATCGGTGGCCTAATCATTTTTATACTTGTATAATATTTTTTTAGGTTTTTCTTCTTTTCTCAATTTTTATCTTCTTTCTGCAGATACGACAAGGGGCCGTGTCTAATCAACACTGAGCCGTGTCCTATTTACAGCACTAAAAGATTTGTATTCTAGTTACTAGAACTAAGACACGGGGCCGTGTTACAGGAGCACGGGGCCATGTCTAACTTACATTATCTGGGAACCTTAAAATAGAAACTTTTATGTGACAACACATGGCCGTGCCACACTGACAACGGGTCGTGCTATTCTTCTTATTAGACCATTTTCTTGTTTTTGTTCGCAGAAACTCATGCCACCCCGCTCAATTCTTCACAAAAAAGATCTGGTGCATGACCTCCGCCTATGACAAAGACATTAAATTGCCGTTAGAAGAACCCGAGCTCTTTTTCCGGAAAAGACTTCAAGCCAAAAACCGACAAAAATCCTTAACCCAAAACCCCTTATGGCGGATCAATGCATTCTCATGGATTACCTACAGCCTACAGTCGCTAATCTTGGAGCCACAATTAACACTCCTATTGTCGATACCAATAATTTGGAGCTTCGACCACACCTTATCCAAATGGTTCAAAATTCCAACACCTTCCATGGCCTACCCGATGAAGATTTCCATTTACATATTACCAACTTTTTGGAAATATGTGATACCTTTCGGATCAATGAGGCCTTCAACGATGCCATCCGGCTCCGTATGTTCCCTTTTTCCATAAAAGACTGGGCGAAAGCTTGGTTAAACACCCTCCCAAGTGGGTCCGTACACACTTGGGATGAGCTTACCCAAAAGTTTATTTACAAATACTTCCCCCGGTAAAACCACCAAATTCATGCCACCAGATCAACTCTTACTCACAAGATGACGGGGATACTTTGTATGAAACATGGGAAAAGTGCAATTAGTTGTTAAGGAAATGCCCTCATCCTAGTCTTGAACGTTGGCAACAAGTGTCTATTTTTGACAATGGACTCTTACCACACACAAGGCAAATCCTTGATTCTAACTCCGGGAGACTCCTTTGGAATCGGCGACCCGAGGAAATTTACAATCAAATCGAGGAAATTGCTCAAAACAGTTTTCAATGGCACACCCCTACGTGTTCAAAATGAATTGCTCCGGGTGCCCATAAAGTGGACGAAAACACCTCTTTACAAGCCCATATCGAAGCCTTAACTACAAAAATAAAGACACTTGAATTAAATAAAACTCTTTTGGTTAGGGCTTGTGAAGGGTGTGGCGGACCACATGAAAACCTTTTCTTCAAATCCGACAAGAGGCACTCGGAAAGTTCCTACAAACGGAAGCCGAAATAAGGAACCAACGGGCTAGTATACAAAACATCGAAAACAAGTAAGCCAACTTACCCAAAATTTCTCTGAAAGACCACAAGGAGCCTTACCTAGCAACACCGAAACAAACCCAAAAGCCAAATTAACTTTATCAACTTAAGAAACCAGAAGATAGGACCCAAGGACGAACCAACACCCCAACAACCCGACTCACAACCCTTAAAACACCCATAACCAATAACCAAGGAAATACCGAACCAACCAAACCTCCTCCGGTCCCTTACCTCGGTCGTTTACTCCGACAAAAGACCGACAAGCAATTCACTAGATTTGTAAGTTTGCGTAAACAACTTCACGTCAACCTCCCCTTTGTGGAAGTCCTCACCCAAATGACAAGTACTCCAGGTTTATGAGAGACTTCCTCACTCACAAAAGGAAGATTGAATCAATCCAACAAGTCAACTTAAGTGAAGAATGCTCGATGGCACTCCTTAACAAGCTCCCACAAAAGAAAATCGATCCCGAAAGCTTCACCATTCCTTGATCCGTTGGAGGATCACCGGTTAGCAATGCACTTGCCGACCTAGGAGCAATCATTAACTTAATGCCCTACATGGATGAGTATATAATTGGCGTATAGGTTGGTAAAGTACCCTCAAGGTGTCGTGGAAAATCTCTTGGTAAAGGTTGGGAAAATTGTTTTCCCTGCGGACTTTGTAATCCTAGATATGGAGTAGGACACCGAAATCCCGCTCATATTAGGAAGACCCTCCCTTGCCACCGCACGGGCTATGGTGGATATGAGTGATGGAAATTAGCATTGAGGGTAGGAGACAAGGAAATCAAGTTTGAAGTGGGACGACGAGTAGAGGATGACCCGTTCAATTACATCAAAGCCATAGACTCAAGCTTAGACTACGCCCTTCCCCAAGTAACATTTGACCAACTTTAGGTCTAGCCAAGTGCCCTAATAAACATGGCGCACCGTGGAGGCAATCCATGGGCTGTCCTTATCTTAATTACTTTAAATTTAGTGTACTGTTTAGTTTAGTGTTTTTCTTTTAGAAATCTACTTGTAGGAATAAGTTAAACTCAAAGGAGGGAAAAAATAGACAAGGAACGTTGAACCAGCACCCCAAGCATAAAAACAGAAACTTCTTGACTCAAAATCTTCATAATAGTAAGTGTAGAACGGGGCCGTGTTAGGTAAGCACACCCACGTGCATTAAGTTTGAAGAAAAAAATTGTTTCTAGAACACTTACATGGGTCGTGTCCCATACACATGCCCCCGTGCCAAGCTTTTGGAATATTTTCATTGCTAGCACTTTTTGACACGGGGCCGTGTCATCTAAGCACGCCTCCCGTGTCTGCCTTCTGAATATTTTCTCAAAAAACTGTTATTGGCACTTTGCAACATGGGGTTGTGCTACCCTACCACGCTCGCGTGTCTAGTGTCTAGTTTTCTAAATGAATTGTTGTTTTTATCCCACCTTTACACATTTAATAAATTTTAACCAATTTTGGACACATTGATAACAATGTGTAATTTAAGTATGGGGCGGGGTTAAGATAAACTTGAAATTGTTTGTCCTAAAAACAAGTCTTACACAAAACTCTACATGGAAAGGGTAAAACACCCAAATCTTTTTCAAAAACATTTATTTTAGTTTGTTTTGTCTTGTTTATAGTTTAAGTTAGAAACCAAGATCAAATTTTTTTTGAAGTTTTTATAAAGTTTAAAACCGATAGAGCCGTGATAAAAAAAACCATACAAGAAAATATATAAAAAGTGGCATGACAATATTTTGTAATATTTGATTGTATTTACATTTTCACACTTATACCCTTTTTTTCCACAAAATTTGAGTTTTGAGCCTTCATCGAGCATTCAAAACTATATCTTTACTAATTGCTCAATTTCCTTTGTTGTGTGAATAGCCGTATAATTCTTACGAATCTAGAACTTGACAAGACAATACTATACATTCCTGGTCCTTACCGATAGATCCAAATAAGCAAATGATGGAGGCATTAGGATTTTAAACCCTCTTCTTAACTTCAACTTTATTTTCTCTTTATCTCCCCACAATAAACAAAAACAACAAAAATAAATTTCCCCTAGAAAGCTCGTTGGAGCCTAAACCTTTCATTTCAAAACCCGCAAAATACAATTTTGCACAAACTACCCATCTGCCAAAACCAGATTTTCTTTTCACACCCTTTATTTTAGTAAAATTCAGTTCTTTTGACATACAGTTATCTTGTGAATATTTATTCTAAAAAATATCTCTAGTTTCTTGAAATAAAATAAGAAAACTTATTTCTTATAAGCCTTTAGTTTATACCTAAGTCACAAATAAATATATTTCGCAAAAGAAAACCGACATTCTACGCTTTTTAGCCACTTTTCAAATAAAACTACCCTACCCTCAACAAAAAAACCTACCCTCAAAAGTCCTCTTGATATCTACAAAGATTTTGTTAAAAGGTGAATTGATTACTTGTCAAACATATTGTAGGAGTAAGTTCCCTACCGGTATAGAGTGTTTCACTCATACATTTACGGTCGAGTGTTGAGCGATCACTTGAGAGGTATGTGAACTTGTATATAGCTAAATATAATTTTATAAAGGCATGTTATGTTCAAAATTAATTATTTTTCTTAAAAATGTTCTAAATAAATCATGTCGAATAGAATTGTAAATAATATAAAAACAAGAATAAAAGAGCTTGGATTCCCGACACTCTAATAAACAGGACCCAAAAACTTTTTCTCTACCAATTCCATTTGGGTGTGTAAGTAAAAATTAAAGAGTTTTGCTTGAGGACAAGAAAATATTCAAGTGTGGGGGTATTCGATATGCGTCTAATGTAACATATAAATTGTATCAAATACGGTATACAATTAACCCTTTTAATACTAATGTTGGAAAAAGTGTTGTTCTTTGTATACTATGATTTTCAGGATTAAAAGAGCATAAATGTACAAAGCGAACAAATTAACAACAAAATCAACATAAGCATGAAAGACGGGACGACAACGTACTATACCAATCCACCAAGCTTCGACCCAAAGACAAAAACAACAAATCAAAAGTTTGGCACGGGGCCATGCCTCGTCGGCATGGGGCCGTGCCCCTTCATGATTCCAGATCAGAAGAAGATAAACAAAAGCAGACGAAAGACACGGGCCATGTCTCCTTGGGTATCGGCCGTGTCCCCTTGGGCACGGGCCGTGGTCAACTTCCAGATTTGCATATCTAGGATGGTACAACAAGTACAATGGCCACTGGGACGTGGCATTGACGCACGGGGTAGTGTAGCAGACTGATCTGACAACATAATTAAATGAAGATAGAGAAGAAAGAAGGCACGAGGCCGTGTGAGGTCACTGTTTCTAGCTATAAACAGGGGTGCGTGGTTTCATTCCGACTCAACCTTTAGCAAACCACTTCTCTCACACCAGCCACCACTCCACCACCATAATACCATCATCATCCACCAGTTTCATCCATTATCCACCTTAGAGTGTGTAATAGTGTTAGGATCCAAGATTGATCGTAAGAGTTTATGTCAATCAAAGCACATGTTTGTCTAATCTCTTACATCACTTGGTGAAAACAAGTTATTTATGTATTACTTTTGATTTCCTAGCTTTGGTAAACTTTTTATTTGGGTAAATACTGTATACAATCAACCATTTTTAATACTAATGTTGGAATAAGTATGTTTCTTTGTATACTTTTGATTTTCATGATTAAAAAAGCTTAAATGTATAAAAGGAACAAATTAACGAAAAAATCCAGCATTATTATCAAAGACGGGATGACAACATAGTATACAAACCCACCAATATTCAACCAAAAGTCAAAAACAACAAATCAGAAGTTTGGCATGGGGCCATGCCTCGTCGACATGGGGTCGTGCCCATTCATGATTCCAGATCAGAAGAAGACAAATAGAAGTAGACAAGAGATAGGGGGCCATGGTCAACTCCTAGATTTGCATATCTACGATCGTACAACAAGTACAATGGCCACGGGGCCATGCCATTGACGCATGGGGCCATGTAGTAGGCTGATCTGACTACAGAATTAACTGAAGATAGAGAAGAAGGAAGGCATGGGGCGGCCGTGTGAGGTCACTGTTATAGCTATAAATAATGGTGCTTGGTTTCATTCTAACTCATCCCTTGGCAAACCACTTCTCTCACACTAGCCACCACTCCACCACCATAATACCATTTTCATCCACCACTTTCATCCGTTTTCCACCTTAGAGTGTGTAGTAGTCTCGGGATCCAAGATTGATCGTAAGAGTTTTTGTCAATCAAAGGCCATGCTTGGCTAATCTTTTACATCACTTGGTGAAGACAAGTTATTTATGTATAAGTGTTGATTTCCTAGCTTTGGTAACTTTTTATTTGGGTATGTATTAACGACTTTACTAACAAGTTTTTATAATGAAAGTGAATTTTATTCTATCATCCTTCATGTTTCGTTGATTCACTCATTCGTGTCTTTACGGTCTATATAAAGCGCGTTAACTGCCTGGATGGGGGGTTAGAAGGGTGGTATGGGTAAAGTTCTTACCTCGTTCAGTGTATAGATCATACGAGGACTTGGTTCAACCTTTTAGGACTTCCCTTGAGGCAGAAAGCATCAAATCGGGGGAAGTAAGAACGACTTAAACCTCTTATAAGTAAACTAATATTAAAAGTTTAAACCAGCCTTGCGGGACTGTATCCCTGATGACTAAGACCAATATAACTAAGGGTAGCGTTGCCTCCAAAAGAGGGACATGCCACATTTTGCATTAATAACTTACTTAATTATCTTTCAATATTACGGCCTGGCGGGACTATATCCATGCTGACTCAGACCAATATGGCTGAAGGTAGCGTTGCCTCAAAAAAGAGGGACATGCCACTTTAACTAAGATAATCTCTTAAAAAGCCCAAAGCGTGGAAATCATCAAAGGATACGTAAATAATGAGTCGAAACAAAGTGATTCTATCTTGTTTATTTGTTTCTTTTATTATTATTTAAGTGTATTCTTATTTATTAACCTTTTCCTAAAAATTTGGTTAGATTAGATGCCGACAATATTCTGGTACTAAAAGCTCTTTGGTCCTTGGACAACTTCGGTATCTTGCCATCACTATATTATGCAAATGATGGGTGCACTTTCCCTAGCGCGTTGTAGAGAGTGATAGTAAATATCATGTTTTATAAATATAAAGCTTGAATAAACGAGTAAATAGTGCTTAAATATACCTAAAAATATACCCATGCTCGCATCACGTCAATAAAAATCAGTACAATCAGCATGTAACATGTACTAAGGTGTATTAGGCATCAAGCAAGAATGTGATTCAAGTGGTTGAAACCTCAAAAGCCAAAGCAAATCGTGTCCAAAATAAAGATAGATCCAGAGATTGGGAAATATAAAGTGACATTGAAGTACAAAACACTTAATGTTATGAGGATTTGTTGATACACTTTTGTGTCTGTGCTTGTTCTTAGTTACGTCTGTAATTGTACGGTCTTTGTTAAAGTGTTTGTATAGTTTGGTCGTGTTGACCGAATCAAGATATCCTCCTATCTTGGTTTAGTATGACTTTTAGCTTGTCTGTGTTAGACAGTTGCATATGTGCATACTGTTGAGTCTTGTGTTCGTCATGTCTATGGAACGTTCTCCAAGGAAAACACTTTGTGCAAGTGGACATGATTCGTACAAGCAAGATGTTGCTCGTACAAGTCATCTGCCATTCGCACGAAAGAATCCCTCTAAACAAGTATTATACTTATTTCGTACGAGCTAGTTGATGCTCGTACGAACCAGCTTGTTGGTACAAGTATCTTTGGAGTAGTTCTCCGTGTCTTTTGGTGTTTCTTATGTCCAGCAGCATACTTTGTACAGTTGCTGAGCATGGACACTATATAAGTAGACATGCACTCCTCAGTATTGGGTGACCTGAGTTAGACATATGTGTGAGACCTGCTAGAGAGAGGGACATAAGAGCACAAAGTGTGTTGCATGAGAGTGTATGAGCATTGTTTGTATATGTTTGTACTAGTTCTCTTCAGTTAATCAAGATATTAAATCTTTTGTTATCATGTGTTCTTACTTTGCTCTCCGCACTCGTATTTGTGTTGTATGAACAAGGAAGCAGGTTTATCTTGATCATCCAAGTGGACCTACAAGTGGTATCAGAGCTTTGGCTCTCTTCCTTGTTCAAAACCAAGCTTAGTGATTGTGTCTGAGCTAGTTGAGACGGTTTCTTGAAGTATTCTTGAACTTTCAGTAGGAACTTAAGTTTTTAAAAGATAACTATCTTAAAACTTAGTTAAAACTTGTTATATCAAGAAAATTTTCATACAAACCTAGTTAGAACACATGGAGACATGTTAAAATATGGTTTTTCTTAAAATTTTCATCTAAGTTGAACACACTTGCATAAGAAACTCATCGGAGAAACTCACCGGAATATTATTGTAGGGTTGACCAAATATTTGACATTCTGGACTTGACTGTTAAAACTGAAAAGCTGATGGAATGTTTGTCTTTTTTAACTAAAATTGTGTAGACAACAGAATACTTTCGAAAACCAGTCTGTGTAGAAAAGGAAATTTTTCACCAACCAGTCCTGCAAAAAGATTCCTCTGCGAAAAACATCTGTGCGATTAATCCATCCGCACGAAGAACCAGATTGTTCGTACAAAAGACTAGTCATCCGCACGAAGAACCTGGTTCACACGAAGGAATTAGTTGTTCGCACGAAGGAGTATCCTCCGTACGAAACAAGTAGTTCGTACGAAGGGCCCACCACTCGTATGAAACAGTGGTTCGTACGAAGAACAACTGCTTTTCGTGTTTTAGTTTTTCAAACTTTGTGATTTCTCAATCCTTGTGATTTCTAAAATTGTGATTTTTTAAAAGGAACACTGTTATTTTCAAAAATTAAACTTTAAACCTTTTAATTTTCGTAATCAAGAAAATGAGTACTAATCAGTGGGATTGGAGTAGTAGTTCAAGCACCAATCCGGACTCTTCGCAAAGCTCCGCAACCTCATGGGTAAAATCGTAGATTCCTCAACATACAACCATGATTACTGTAAATCTATGGGCGTGTGTTTCAAACCAGAAACAGAGCATTCAGACTCTTTTAATGAGTGAGAGTGAAACCGGGAGTAATAACCGTCCACCGAAACTGAACTATATGAACGATTATCGGTCCTGGAAAAGTTATTTCCACACATATGTTCTCGGACAGAACACGGAACTATGGACATGTTTTACTACACCTTATAAAGAATCACTCGAAGAGGCAAGATCAAACCCAATCTCCTTAGCCAATCTAGATGAAGGCGATAAAAAGGCTTACGACCTAGGGAAAAAAGGCGTTTGCTATCCTAACACAGGCACTCCGTAAAGATATCTACCATTAGT
The DNA here is from genome assembly GCA_947069175.1 of Scalesia atractyloides. Lineage (NCBI taxonomy): Eukaryota > Viridiplantae > Streptophyta > Magnoliopsida > Asterales > Asteraceae > Scalesia > Scalesia atractyloides. The sequence continues at coordinate 57,737,428 of CAMTDV010000026.1, forward strand.
TTGTATTCTGTACGACCACGAAAAATTTGTGGGATACACTGGAAGCAAGAGGAAAGGGTAATGCTGCAACCAGAAAAATTCGGCACGATTGCTAAAGAAGGAGTTTGAAGGTTTCATGTTCATGGAAAATGAAACATTGAATGATATGACCACACGCCTTTACCATCTTCTTAGCGAAATGTACTCTTACAAAATGTTAGCATCTCTGCAAGAAATCGTGCGCTTTGCTGACGCATTACCGCCAAAATGGGGTCAATTTATTGACTTATTAAAACATACAGGTGTTTTGGACTCAATCAGTATTTATGAATTTGTGCAGAAACTGGAGAACAAGAATGAAGAGAAACTTCGAAAGGCACAAAGAGTTATTGTTCCACAAATCCCTGAGATGTACTTCGGAGGTATTAATATAAGTATTAGTGCAAGTCAGCAACCAAAGCTTCAAACCGCGTTTGTGTCAAACATGAATCCCTTTCTACCACAACCTGTTCAATCAAACCAGTCTGCAAGCTCAAGTTCTCAAACCTATGGACAAGTTCTTGATCCAAAAGACTTTTTGCCACAACCACGAGATCTAGCACCTTGGGTGATAAATAGAAGCAGACGAAAGACACGGGGCCATGTCTCCTTGGGTATAGGCCGTGTCTCCTTAGGCACGGGCCGTGGTCAACTTCCAGATTTGCATATCTAGGATGGTACAACAAGTACAATGGCCACTGGGACGTGGCATTGACGCACGGGGTAGTGTAGCAGACTGATCTGACAACATAATTAAATGAAGATAGAGAAGAAAGAAGGCACGAGGCCGTGTGAGGTCACTGTTTCTAGCTATAAATAGGGGTGTGCGGTTTCATTCCGACTCAACCTTTAGCAAACCACTTCTCTCACACCAGCCACCACTCCACCACCATAATACCATCATCATCCACCACTTTCATCCATTATCCACCTTAGAGTGTGTAGTAGTGTCAGGATCCAAGATTGATTGTAAGAGTTTATGTCAATCAAAGCCCATGTTTGGCTAATCTCTTACATCACTTGGTGAAGACAAGTTATTTATGTATTACTTTTGATTTCCTAGCTTTGGTAAACTTTTTATTTGGGTATGTATTAATAACTTGTATCAAATACTATATACAATCAACCATTTTTAATACTAATGTTGGAAAAAGTGTATTTCTTTGTATACTTTTGATTTTCATGATTAAAAAAGCTTAAATGTATAAAAGGAACAAATTAACGACAAAATCCAGTATTAGTATCAAAGACGGGATGACAACATAGTATACCAACCCACCAATATTCAACCCAAAGTCAAAAACAACAAATCAGAAGTTTGGCATGGGGCCGTGCCTCGTCGACATGGGGTCGTGCCCCTTCATGATTCCAGATCAGAAGAAGACAAATAGAAGTAGACAAGAGATAGGGGGCCATGGTCAACTCCTAGATTTGCATATCTTAGATCGTACAACAAGTACAATGGCCACGGGGCCGTGCCGTTGACGCATGGGGCCATATAGTAGGCTGATCTGACTACAAAAGTAACTGAAGATTGAGAAGAAGGAAGGCATGGGGCGGCCGTGTGAGGTCACTGTTATAGCTATAAATAGTGGTGCTTGGTTTCATTCTAACTTATCCCTTGGCAAACCACTTCTCTCACACTAGCCACCACTCCACCACCATAATACCATTTTCATCCACCACTTTCATCCGTTCTCCACCTTAGAGTGTTCAGTAGTCTCAGGATCCAAGATTGATCGTAAGAGTTTTTGTCAATCAAAGGCCATGCTTGGCTAATCTTTTACATCAGACAAGTTATTTATGTATAAGTGTTGATTTCCTAGCTTTGGTAAATTTTTATTTGGGTATGTATTAACGACTTTACTAACAAGTTTTTATAATGAAAGTGAATTTTATTCTATCATCCTTCATGTTTTGTTGATTCACTCATTCGTGTCTTTACGGTCTATATAAAGCGCGTTAACTGCCTGGATGGGGGGTTAGAAGGGTGGTATGGGTAAAGTTCTTACCTCGTTCAGTGTATAGATCATACGAGGACTTGGTTCAAGCTTATTAGGACTTCCCTTGAGACAGAAAGCATCAAATCGGGGGAAGTAAGAACGACTTAAACCTCTTATAAGTAAACTAATATTAAAAGTTTAAACCAGCCTTGCGGGACTGTATCCCTGATGACTAAGACCAATATAACTAAGGGTAGCGTTGCCTCCAAAAGAGGGACATGCCACATTTTGCATTAATAACTTACTTAATTATCTTTCAATATTACGGCCTGGCGGGACTATATCCATGCTGACTCAGACCAATATGGCTGAAGGTAGCGTTGCCTCAAAAAAGAGGGACATGCCACTTTAACTAAGATAATCTCTTAAAAAGCCCAAAGCGTGGAAATCATCAAAGGATACGTAAATAATGAGTCGAAACAAAGTGATTCTATCTTGTTTATTTGTTTCTTTTATTATTATTTAAGTGTATTCTTATTTATTAACCTTTTCCTAAAAATTTGGTTAGATTAGATGCCGACAATATTCTGGTACTAAAAGCTCTTTGGTCCTTGGACAACTTCGGTATCTTGCCATCACTATATTATGCAAATGATGGGTGCACTTTCCCTAGCGCGTTGTAGAGAGTGATAGTAAATATCATGTTTTATAAATATAAAGCTTGAATAAACGAGTAAATAGTGCTTAAATATACCTAAAAATATACCCATGCTCGCATCACGTCAATAAAAATCAGTACAATCAGCATGTAACATGTACTAAGGGTATTAGGCATCAAGCAAGAATGTGATTCAAGTGGTTGAAACCCCAAAAGCCAAAGCAAATCGTGTCCAAAATAAAGATAGATCCAGAGATTGGGAAATATAAAGTGACATTGAAGTACAAAACACTTAATGTTATGAGGATTTGTTGATACACTTTTGTGTCTGTAGCTTGTTCTTAGTTACGTCTGTAATTGTACGGTCTTTGTTAAAGTGTTTGTATAGTTTGGTCATGTCGACCGAATCAAGATATCCTCCTATCTTGGTTTAGTATGACTTTTAGATTGTCTGTGTTAGACAGTTGCATATGTGCATACTGTTGAGTCTTGTGTTCGTCATGTCTATGGAACGTTCACCAAGGAAAACACTTTGTGCAAGTGGACATGATTCGTACGAGCAAGATGTTGCTCGTACAAGTCATATGCCATTCGCACGAACGAATCCCTCTAAACAAGTATTATACTTATTTCGTACGAGCTAGTTGATGCTCGTACAAACTAGCTTGTTGGTACGAGTATCTTTGGAGTAGTTCTCCGTGTCTTTTGGTGTTTCGTATGTCCAGCAGCATACTTTGTACAGTTGCTGAGCATGGACACTATATAAGTAGACATGCACTCCTCAGTATTGGGTGACCTGAGTTAGACATATGTGTGAGACCTGCTAGAGAGAGGGACATAAGAGCACAAAGTGTGTTGCATGAGAGTGTATGAGCATTGTTTGTATATGTTTGTACTAGTTCTCTTCAGTTAATCAAGATATTAAATCTTTTGTTATCATGTGTTCTTACTTTGCTCTCCGCACTCGTATTTGTGTTGTATGAACAAGGAAGCAGGTTTATCTTGATCATCCAAGTGGACCTACAAGTGGTATCAGAGCTTTGGCTCTCTTCCTTGTTCAAAACCAAGCTTAGTGATTGTGTCTGAGCTAGTTGAGACGGTTTCTTGAAGTGTTCTTGAACTTTCAGTAGGAACTTAAGTTTTTAAAAGATAACTATCTTAAAACTTAGTTAAAACTTTTTATATCAAGAAAATTTTCATACAAACCTAGTTAGAACACATGGAGACATGTTAAAATATGTTTTTTCTTAAAATTTTCATCTAAGTTGAACACACTTGCATAAGAAACTCATCGGAGAAACTCACCGGAATATTATTGTAGGGTTGACCAAATATCTGACATTCTGGACTTGACTGTTAAAACTGAAAAGCTGATGGAATGTTTGTCTCTTTTAACTAAAATTGTGTAGACAACAGAATACTTTCGAAAACCAGTCTGTGTAGAAAAGGAAATTTTTCACCAACCAGTCCTGCAAAAAGATTCCTCTACGAAAAACATCTATGCGATTAATCCATCCGCACGAAGAACCAGATTGTTCGTACAAAAGACTAGTCATCCGCATGAAGAACCTGGTTCACACGAAGGACTTAGTTGTTCGCACGAAGGAGTATCCTCCGTACGAAACAAGTAGTTCGTACGAAGGGCCCACCACTCGTATGAAACAGTGGTTCGTACGAAGAACAACTGCTTTTCGTGTTTTAGTTTTTCAAACTTTGTGATTTCTCAATCCTTGTGATTTCTAAAATTGTGATTTTTTAAAAGGAACACTGTTATTTTCAAAAATTAAACTTTAAACCTTTTAATTTTCGTAATCAAGAAAATGAGTACTAATCAGTGGGATTGGAGTAGTAGTTCAAGCACCAATCCGGACTCTTCGCAAAGCTCCGCAACCTCATGGGTAAAATCATTGATTCCTCAACATACAACCATGATTACTGCAAATCTATGGGCGTGTGTTTCAAACCAGAACCAGAGCATTCAGACTCTTTTAATGAGTGAGAGTGAAACCGAGAGTAATAACCGTCCACCGAAACTGAACCATATGAACGATTATCGGTCCTGGAAAAGTTATTTCAACACATATGTTCTCGGCCAGAACACGGAACTATGCACATGTTTTACTACACCCTATAAAGAATCACTCGAAGAGTCAAGATCAAAGCCAACCTCCTTAGTCAATCTAGATGAAGGCGATAAAAAGGCGTACGACCTAGGGAAAAAAGGCGTTTGCTATCCTAACACAGGCACTCCGTAAAGATATCTACCATTAGTTTGTATTCTGTACGACCACGAAAAATCTGTGGGATACCCTGGAAGCAAGAGGAGAGGGTAATGCTGCAACCAGAAAAATTCGGCACGATTGCTAAAGAAGGAGTTTGAAGGTTTCATGTTCATGGAAAATGAAACTTTGAATGATATGACCACACGCCTTTACCATCTTCTTAGCAAAATGTACTCTTACAAAATGTTAGCATCTCTGCAAGAAATCGTGCGCTTTGCTGACCCATTACCGCCAAAATGGGGTCAATTTATTGACTTATTAAAACATACAGGTGTTTTGGACTCAATCAGTATTTATGAATTTGTGCAGAAACTGGAGAACAAGAATGAAGAGAAACTTCGAAAGGCACAAAGAGTTATCATTCCACAAATCCCTGAGATGTACTTCGGAGGTATTATAAGTATTAGTGCAAGTCAGCAACCAAAGCTTCAAACCGCGTTTGTGTCAAACATGAATCCCTTTCTACCACAACCTGTTCAATCAAACCAGTCTGCAAGCTCAAGTTCTCAAACCTATGGACAAGTTCTTGATCCAAAAGACTTTTTGCCACAACCACGATCTAGCACCTCAAGTTACACAGTAAGCTCCTCAACAAGCTTTCTATGGGAACAACTTTCAAGCCGGAAACCCCAACACAGTCAGACTTGACACATCACATCTTTCCAAGGTCAGCGTAGAAGTTGCTCAAGAGCATATGGAACTTCTAAACACTATGGTTAGTGCCTATTGAGGATTAGTAGGTGGTCAAATTAGAAACATCAATTTGACAAATGAAAACTACCAGCAAATAGACCGAGATGAGATGAACTAATGGATATCATGTGGGCGTTTGCTAATGCGGTGAGAAGAGCCAAGGATTACATGAGTAGAACAGGAAGAACCAGTTTGGAGAGCAAGAAAGATACAAAATATGGTTTTGATAAAAATGCCGTTACTTGCTTCAATTACGGTGAAAGAGGTCATTTCAAGCGTGAGTGTACAAGACCCAGCAAACAAGGAAATCACAACCCCTTCCGAAATCAATCTCAACCATCTAACACAGCTCAAGTCAACAATGATAGAAGAATAGTAGTTGTGAGCAACCCAAACAACACCAACCAATCATGACCTTCAAACAACACACACAGAGCTTTGGTAGTTCAATATAATGAAGGATGCGATTGGTCAGTACAATTGGGAAATGAGAATAATGGAGGAACTGCATGTTATGCCAAGATCATCAATCGAATCAAACATGTTCACAGCATTGATAGTTCTGATGATGATGATAGTTCGGGGTATAATGGTGGTTCGGATGAAGAATGCTAAAGTTCAGGTGGTTATGGATCTGATTCAGATATCAGAAAGGGTAGTGATGCTAAGGTCAGAAAGTTGTTGAAAGAAGCCGAGAAGATGAAGAGTGAAAAGGTGGGTTTGATGAAGAAAGCAATAGCTGCATCAAAGGAAATAGAAAAATTCGTTACAAATAGTGCAGCCTTCCCTCATCATACTGCCTTCATGGCGAATGTTGTCAGTTCGACAAGTCAGGTAAATTCCGACTCTCCTATAGTTTGCAATAACTGTGCTGAATTAAAAACAAAATTTGAAACAATTAACAGTCACAATCAAAATTTAGTTGTTGAACTGTCAAAACGCAAATAGGCAAATTTAGGTTTAACTCGAAACAAAAAATAATTCAAATATGTAATAGAAACCCTTAAGAAAAGCGTTTCTGAATTGACAAAGACAGTTTTGAACAAACAAACAGGAATTAATAACTACATTAATCTCCTAGAAGAAATAAAGAAAGAGTTAGCCATTGCCAAATGCGAACATGATGCGATTAAGCTAAAATTGGACAGTTATTCTAATTCCTGATATGTGCTTGATTATATCATTGATGTTCAAAAAGTAAAAGGAGATGTTAAATGTATTGGGTATAAGTCGTGTCCACCCCTGATGAAACACAACTATACCAAATTGCCTGATGAAGAGGAGATGTCTCGTTTTGAACCCTCTGTACCTTTGAATCCTGAGGAATTCACAGCAGGGTTAGGGTTCAAACTAGGCAATTCCTCAGTTGAATCAAGAAAGTCCGAGAACTCATCATCAGTTGTTAATCAGAACCCCTCTACAGCAGAGGAGGATGATTCGTCAGATGATGAGTCCGAGAAAAATGATCAGGATCAATCTCTTGATGAGGTAAAATGGATACAAATGTCTGCCATTCTCAATGAAGAAATTGTCGAAAATCAAGAGAATGATCCTAAGAAATCTGTCAAGAAAAAAGTGTCCACATATGAGAATGATAATGTGTTGTATACTTTGATTGGAGACAAGAAAATCTGTTCTAACAAAGACTTTCCGATCAAAAATATAATCCAACCTCTATTGATCAAGTTTTTGAGAAATCAACAACCAAATTTTTAGAGAAGAAAAACCCAATCAAGTCACAACCATTATCAAGTTCAAGAGAAAAACACCAAGAAAAGCAAGTTGAAAAGCCTAAAGTATGACAACCAAACGTTGAAACAAAAGGCACTCGCTACAAGAGAAAGTTTAAGAATGTTAAATTTATGAGTTCTATGGGTACTAATAAAGTCGAGACTTTTTAAGGAATGTCTAATGTAGATTTTGTCAAAAAAGTCAAGATTTTAAAACGTAACAGTGAAAATAATTATACCAACATACAAATGGGTGTGATGAAAATGAACCCAGTACCTCAAGACCCGCAAGTTCAACATAAAGTCATGGAACATGATCTCCTAAATTTGTTGAAAGGAGAACATGTTTCAAATGTGGAGAGTTTGGCCACATTATCAAGAATTGTACAAACCCAGCAAAACCAAGATTTGTTGAGAAAGCCCCTCCTGAATCAACTTGCCAACGTCGATATGTTTCTCCAAAACAAGACAAATAGAGTATTAAAGAACAAGAAGAAAAATAGAGACGTAAACAAGTAAAAGTAATTGAAAAAGCTTTAAAACCGGATTCTTCAGAATGGAATCCAAGATCTTCAAATTTAATAAAACCAGAAATTGTTAAAACTGTAAATAATAGCCATTCTTGTAAATTTCAAAAATCTTGGAAACCTAAGACCGGTGATGGTTCAAGAGGAGGCACACAATTTGTAAATCATCAAGAAATAGAAATTACATTTCTTGATGATAAGGGTCGACCCAAGACCACTAAGGCTTGGGTCCCCATCTCAAACTGATCTGGTTTTTGAAATGTGCAGGGTGTTCAAGGAGGAACTACGAATAGTCATTGGATTGTTGACAATGGAGCATCGAGGCACATGACAGGCGACTTACGGCTCCTTTATGATGTGAAAAGCATTAGGGGTGGTTATGTTGCTTTTGCTGGTGATAAGGGCGGATACATCACTGGAGAAGGAAAGGTCTCCAATGGTGTTGTTAGTTTTGACAAGATCAATTATGTTCGACAAATTGATCACAATCTTCTTAGTGTTTCTCAAATCTGTGACAAGGAATTCACAGTTCATTTTGATGATACCGGATCTTATGTGCTGAAACCTGGTTTCAAGATTCCCAAAGAATGGATTCTCATGTTGGCTCCAAGACTCAATGACCTGTATATTCTTGACATGAGCCAAGCTATTACCACGACTTCACAAGTCACATGTTTTGTCTCCAAAGCCACTGAAAAGTAATCAATCTCTTGGCACAGACGAATGGGACGCATTCACTTAAGAAAAATGAATTATTTTGTGAAAAACAATCTTATGAATGGTGTGCCAGTGAAGAACTTTCATCTACAAGACGTCTGTGTATCATGCCAAAAAGGAAAGCAAGCGAGAAAATCTCATCCTGTGAAGAAGATCAACACTGTGAATATGCCTCTGAAACACAAGACTACCTTTGGTGATTCATATTGTTTAGTAGTTAATGATGACTACTCAAGATTTTCATGGGTGAATATGTTGGCACACAATAGTGAAGTTCCTGAAATCCTCAAGAATCTCCTAACTCTGCTTAAAAATTTGTATAATCTAAAGATAAGGAGAATCAGAAGCGGCAATGGCACCAAATTCAAGAATCAAGTTATGGATGAGTTCTGTTCTACTAAAGGCATTCTACATGAGTACAGTTCTCGATACCACCCACAACAAAATGGTGTTGCTGAGAGGAAAAATAGAACTCTAATTGAAACATCAAGAACTATGCTAGTAAAATCAGAACTTCCTGTTCAATTTTGGGGAGAAGCTGTTGCTACTACACGTTATACGATGAATAGAGTTCTTACGGTGAAGAGGCACGGGAAAACATGTTTCGAATTGTTGCATAAAGGAAACTGGATGTTTTCTTTCTTTGAACCTTTTGGAGCTCCATGTACTATGATTGATCCACATGGAAAGTTTAGACCAAAGGCTATTGAAGGTTTCTTTCTTGGATATGCTACTCCTAATTTCAGAGTGTGGAATTTGTCAACAAAGAAGGTTGAAGAATTGGGTGAAGTCAAGGTTCAAAGATACACTGAATCAGTAAGAGCTCCGGGTGCTCCTTGGATGTTTGACTACGATGGACTATTTAACTTCTTTAATCTGCCAACTTTTGATGATACGTCTGCAGCGGCTCAAGTGTACTTGAAAGTGATACTTCAATTGACTCATCATTAGTTCGACCAATTATTGTTAACCCTCAAGTGTCTACATCGGTTAACAATCTTGTTCAAAATGAGGAATTCGAAGATGTTGCTGATTATAATGTTTCATTAGAAGATGATGAGTTCCATGATGCAAATGAAGCTACTTCTACTCCGGTTCCTGGAATTTCGGATGTCACGTCAAATATTCAGAATCTGGGGACAATGAAGGTCATGCGTCTACTTCATCATCAAATCCAGCAATCGAATTGGCTGTCGATCTGAATATCAACAATTTGGGTATAAACTCTCGAGTTCCAGATGTTCCTAAAACTCGAATTCATAATACCCATCCCCATTAGAATATTATCGGAGATGTCCATAGTGGTGTGCAGACACGTAATCAGCTCAGGAATAATCATAATGCTGGTTTGTATTCGGTTATTAGGGAATCCGGGGAACAAAATGGTTGGTCTTTTTTCTGCTATGTCTGTCAAGTTGAACTGAAATCTTGGAAGGAGGCAATGAAAGAAGACTCATGGGTTGAAGCTATGCAGGAAGAACTTCAGCAGTTTCAGAAGTTAGGCATATGGAAATTGGTTGACAGGCCTGACAACTATAAGAAGATTGGTACAAGATAAGTTTACAAATGTAGGAAGGATGACCGCGGTGTTGTTGTTAGAAACAAATCACGATTGGTCATCCAGGGCTTTAATCATGTAGAAGGTATTGATTACAATGAAGTTTATGCACCGTAGCTCGTCTTGAGGCCATAAGAATTTTCTTGGCTTATGCGTCTTACAAGAAGTTTACTGTCTACCAAATGGATGTTAAGAGTGCATTTCTTCATGGTGTGGTTGAAGAAGAGGTATATGTTGAGCAACCACCTGGTTTTGAAGACCCAATCCATCCTGACAAGGTTTGCTTCTCAACAAGGTGCTATATGGTCTTCATCAAGCTCCACGGGCTTGGTATGAAACGTTGTCTTCCTATCTTCTGAAGAATGGTTTTCGACGTGGATTGGTCGACTGTACTTTCTTCATCAAGGAACAGAATGAGGACTTATTGCTGGTGTAGGTGTATGTTGATGATATTATTTTTGGGTCGACCAACAAGAAAATGTGCAAAGAATTTGAGCAGGTCATGCAGGAGAAGTTCGTGATGAGCGCTATGGGAGAAATGACTTTCTTTTTAGGTTTGCAGGTTCCACAAACTAAGGAAGGGATTTTCATCCATCAAACCAAGTATGTCGGGGATATTCTCAAACGATTTCAGATGGAAGACTCAAAGCCTTTGGGAACTCCATTAGCTCAGAATCATGGGATTACTCTTGACGGAATGGGTGAACATGTGGAACCATCTCTTCATCATGCTATGATTGGATCTCTCATGTATCTTACTGCTCAAGACCCGATATGATGTACCCAACATGTCTCGCTATCAGTCCAGTCCAAAGTTTTCTCATTTGATGGCTGTTAAAAGGATCTTTCGTTATTTGAAGGGTCGCCCGAACACTGGTCTATGCTACCTTAAGGATGATAACTTTGATTTGACAGCATTCAGTGAATCTGATCATGGCGGCTGCAAGATCGATACAAAATCAACGTCAGCAGGATGTCAGTTCCAGGTGAAACCCGAGCAATTCATCCTTGGCTAATCATTTTTTGTAAATATTTTATTCAAAATCTAAAATTACAATTTTTTTCTAGTTTCTCTTAGTTTTCTATTTTAGGGGGAGAATATTTCAATATTTCAAGAAAATACAAAAAACACGAGAAAAGGCAAAAATACAAAATTATGTCTTTCATTTAGTTTAAGTTTTTATTACCTTCTTTATTTAAGGGGGAGAAAAACTTAGAAAAATACAAAAACAATACAAAATCCAAAAATCAAAATTGAGTTTCTTGGATAGATAAGAGAAGATGAGAAATACACTAGTGATCTGTCATAAACAGTCAAAAACACAAAATAAAAATTGATAAGTAGCTTTACTAATGTTGTATCGGTAGGCTCACAATCAGATTAAAATGTGCAGGTTGATATAAACATAACGGACTGCAATCCAGGTGGGAACCATTCATTGACATATGGTCTTGGTACCGAATTTCGTTTGATAGTATGCCGAGGATCTGGGATATGCGGTCTTTATACTGACTTATCATCTGGGTATCATGGTTGAATCTTTTGCCGAATAATAACGGTGACGCAAGTCTAGAACTTCCATGTTACCAGACATACGTGTAAATACTGCATACGATCATCAATAAGTGATAAAAATATCACATCCACCTAAAACTAAGTGATAAAATATCACAGCTTTATGCGGGAGCTAAGTTCGTCTCTTTGTCGGTACGATGGTACAAACCTGTTCACGGACTTACTCCTGTGCCCTGCATGCATCTGAAAATCAAGTTCCTCATCAATAAGTGATCTAATCACATAGGGCTTGTTTTCAATCCAAATAAGTGAGTATCTCACATCATATACGTCAAAACAGATGATAAGCAGTATACTCACGGGTAAGATTTTCTCTCGGGCATGTCTTGACACGAAAATATGTCGTGAAGTGGTTGAACACCGGCTAGTAAGTATAAATCATACCTTAATCATATCTCCTAATCATGATTACATCTGATAAGCTGAGCTTACATGGACAACAATACCGATAATCATAGTAGAATATTTATTTATTTATTTAATTTGTTGTTTTAAACAAAACTCGTTTTTGACAAGATTAAAAGCTGGTATGATTCTCTTACCTTGACACTCTGAAAAAGATTATCTAGTAAATATATAGTTTACTTTTATTTGTTAGTTGTTGTTTGAGATTAGTTTACTTGGTTGTTTAATAAAGTTCATTTTGAATTAGCCAAAATTGAATCTCAAAAGTTTTCTACCAAGATACGCCCTAAAAACCATTCACTTTGATATCATAACTTCATAAAAGTACTTTCTTACAACGGGTAAACTCATCTCAAAGAACAAAATCTGTTTAACAAGCACTTCTCCAAACTTAACTTTGTGATTAGTGTGGATTTGTGCAAAGTTTTAAACAGACCCGCGAAAAACCTAAGATTCTCGAAGAACTGAAAGTCCAGTTTGTGTAAAACCTGGACTCGTACGAATCATTTCATTGGTACGAACTTGTGTGCTTCGTATGAATGACATTTGGGTTTTGTACAAGCAAGTTCTTCATACGAAGCTAAGTTATTTCGCATGAGTATTTTGATGTGGTATATAAGGTGATGAAGTTCTTTGGTAGAACTTCACTTTCACCTTGCTCATGTCATCTTTACACTCTCCTTAAGTTGTTTTTGATTTCTTTAAGGTATACTTAAAATGTTTGGCATGCTTTGAAGATGATCAACTTAAACATCATTATCTGACCATGTGACCTTGACTAACTTGAAAAGCACATTTTAAAATGAAGAATCATTTTAACAAAAACAAGTAACTTCTCTTGAAGTTGTTCGTACGAATTAGATTCACACGAACAACACTTCGTTCGTACGAACCAGCCATTCGTACGAATGAATCAGTTGCTTGATTTTGTCAAAAGTTTGTGAAACGAGTTGTTCTTCGACGAACAAAGAGTTATTCATATGAGTCAGTAGTTCTTTGTTCAGGGAATTTATACATACAGAAAGTTTGGAATAAAACTTTTTGCGTATATTCCCTAATAAATTTGTGTTCTTATCCTAGTTGTTATATGTGTAAAGAATGGAACATAAAAGAAAACCCGCAACAAAGAGAACTGACAAGTCAGAAGTGGAAATTATGTTGGAACCTAGACATAACATGGTGGCCTACTTGGGTCCGGAAGACAAATTTGCTGAGTACAACGGTATAATGAAGTTTTTGCGCGACTCAAGGATACATTATGCTATGACGCACAAGACTACAGTATACAAAACATTGATCAAGGAATTTTGGGATTCAGCCAAAGTTGTTGAAGATAATGGGAAAGAACTTATCCGCGGGAAAGTAAATGACTTGAACGTAGATGTCTTTGTTGAAACCATTAACTCAGTATTGCAGCTTGGTGAGGATCCTAAAGCTCCATTCTCAATACCTTTGAAATGTCAACGTGGATGTTTGGTTAGAATGAAATGTGTTGGAGGTTTCCTCGTGGGACAACTAAACAAAGCATGGTTGCCACTCCGATACAAGTTCTTTCTACATGTTTTAATTCAGTGTTTGAGCAACAAACGAAGTGGTTATGACATGGTAAATAACGACTTGGTTGGTATGATGATAGCTTTGACATTGAACAAACCGTTTAGTGTTTCAAAGTATATTTTTGCAAACATGAAGGAAAACTTGAGAAGAACCGGATATGGTGGAAACAAGGTTGGATGTATCCTCGTTTTCTCCAAATGATTCTGAATGTGGAACATCCGAATCTTCCGAAGAACGACAACCATGTTTTAAAAGTTGAGGTTATGATGGAACATTCGTTGAAGATCTTTAGAGGTGTAGCAACAAAACATTACAAGGAAAGCACACCTCCTCGCAAGTTGATCGGTTTTCTAGCAAATGATCAATATATTGCACCAGAAAACGACAAGTGGCGCCATGATGACAGTGATTCAGATAATGAAGAACCAAATTTGAAAAGGATGATCGAAGATAAGTTTGGTCACAAAAAGGGAAAGGGTAATGATGATGACGGTGACAATGTTGGTAATGATTGTGCTACTGAACTAGTTGCAGATGTCCAGCCTACTGTTACAGCAGAGGAGTCTGAACTTATAATGACAGAAACTACTACAAATTCTGAACCACAACCTACAAATACCATAGCAGCTGAAACACCTTCGGCTGAAGATACTCCAGTTCGATCGCAACCTACTACTTCTTCAGCTCAACAATCCCAGTCTACATCTCATCAACAAAATACAAAACGAAGCAACCGTTTGTTCTCTGAAATGGAAAAGGATGAGAAAGTGGATTTTCTGTTCTCTTAGTTGCAAGCTGCGGCAATCCAGATCAACAAGCATTTGGAGTTTATATCTTCAAATGGAACACAGTTGTCAAACTACAGTTGGAGATAAATTCTTTGAAAGAGACTATTAGAAAACATGATTCTGAAATTGCACAGTTAAGAAAAGAAAATGATCAACTGAAGGCTGCAGATGCTGAAAGAGCAACTCAGCTACAACATATGAGGGCAGCTGATAACTCTCGGGAGATTGAGATAAATAGGCTGAAAGAACGTAGTGCAGCTGTACAACGATCTGCGGAAACATTAACTACTAAGCATAATGACTTGAAAGAAATGGTATCATTCTCGTAATGCTACACTGGTTGAAGGCTTTAATGGTATTAAAGACGTGTTTGAAATGAGTAGAAAGCGAGTGAACATTCTGTGGAATGAGAGATGCAAAGCAAAGGAGATCAAACGTCAACATAATCAGGTTAGTGAAGACACTGGCAATCCTGATGCTTCGGCCTCATCCTCGCAATCAAAAGTTTCTACTTCAACTCCAGTGGTAAAGCAGATCGTGACCGATCCAGTTACCTCCAGTGCTACTCAAGAGGAAACAGGAAAGGTTTGATGTTTCTGGAAAGTTTTGAAGACCTGATGTTCTATCAACATTGGATAGCAGATCTTCAGGGGGAGTTTTTAGTACTCCAGGCCATTCAGTGTGAAGACTAAAGACCGAAGACCAAAGACCAAGCAACAACCAAGGGGGAGTTTGTTGATACACCTTTGTGTTTGTAGCCTGTTATTAGTTACGTCTGTAATTGTACGGTCTTTGTTTACAGTGTTTGTATAGTTTGGTCGTGTTGACCGAATCAAGATATCCTCCTATCTTGGGTTAGTACGACGTTTAGTTTGTCTGTGTTAAACAGTTGCATGTGTGCATACTATTGAGTCTTGTTTTCGTCAAGTCTATGGAACGTTCTCCAAGGAAAACACTTTGTGCTAGTGGACATGCTTCGTACGAGCAAGATGTTGCTCGTACAAGTCATCTGCCATTCGTACGAACGAATCCCTCTAAACAAGTATCATACTTGTTTCGTACGAGCTAATTGATGCTCGTACGAACCAGTTTGTTCGTACGAGTATCTTTGGAGTAGTTCTTCGTGTCTTTTGGTGTTTCGTATGTCCAGCAACATACTTCGTACAGTTGCTGAGCATGGAAACTATATAATCAGACATGCACTCCTCAGTATTGGGTGACCTCAGTTAGACATATGTGTGAGACCTGCTAGAGAGAGAGACACAAGAGCACATAGTGTGTTGCATGAGAGTGTATGAGCATTGTTTGTATATGTTTGTACTAGTTCTCTTCAGTGAATCAAGATATTGAATCTTTGGTTATCATGTGTTCTTACTTTGCTTTGGTATGTATTCTTACGAGGATTCCACACTCGTATTTGTGTTGAATGAACAAGAAAGCAGGTTTATCTTGATCCTCCAAGTGGACCTACAGGATCGTACTGTCTTATGAAATGGAGCAAAATATTCACGGTGAGTTCAGATGGTGATGAAAAGACAGGAGAAGCAGTGATTATGCTATGCAAAGACGGTATTTGGAGAACTATTAGGTTGTATGATCCGATGTGGATAGTTAATATGTCGAGGAAAGATGTTGAATGCGGTTCTACAAAAAAATATATTTCTTAAAAGCTGATCAAGAGTAGACAATGTAGTTTCAGAGAGTTGCGAAAGTTTGCTATGCTTATGATATACATTCTATAAGACATGGGAGACTGAGTGGTGAAAGATTGAAAAGAAAGTAGATACGAAAGAAAAGAAGAGATTGTAGAAGATAGCTGATCATATGCAGACTGCTTCCATATTAAGATATCAGTATATGAAGAAACCTCCTCTGACTGATCAAAGACTGAGGAAGAGCTTTGAGGATTATAGGAGAAAACATAGAGAGAGAGTTTTTGGAAAGAAGAAATGAAAACCAACGAAGACAAGACTACGGCAACATCCAAAGGGGAGTTTGTTAATACAGTATGTCTAATGCCTGCGTCTTTAGTTGTGTCTAGTCTAATGGGATAGGTAGCATAACGTAGTTGTTTGAAGTGTTTGATTTGTAATGTTAAACACACATATGTACACATGAGTCATACGTGCGTATGAGTGTTCACATCCGTGCGTATGAGTCCCATACGCCTGAGGATGCCAATAAATAGTAGGCTCTTGCGTTTGGATCCGAACTTTGACATTTTGGAACTTTGGATAGATTTCATCTTGTACTGTTATGCTACTGAAATTTCTAATGAAAAGTTGAAACTATGATACAAGTGTTATACAAGATCAACATATGGATTCCGTACTTATTTTGATTTGTTAGATATCTCCAGAAAATGGTTTTTCTTGATTCTACTCATTTCTAACCATTCATACCTATCCTACACAAGCCCTATTGTAACAAGTGTAAACCGAAATATCATCATCACAAACCAAAATATATCACTTTTGCTTTTGTAACAAGTTTCAAATTCTCATAATTTCGGTTGGTTGAAAAACTTAGTCGAACCAAAAATTTCAACCGAAGGATCATGTTCCAACCGAAACATTGTTTCAATCCGTAACATTGTTCCATCAGAAATATTGTTCCACCTGAAACCTTGTTTTAATCCAAAACATTGTTCTAACTGAATTATTGTTCCACCCGACATATTGTTTCAACAGAAATATTGTTTCCTACCAAAACAATATTTCGAGTTCCTTAAACAAACATAACCTTTTGTTTGTCTGAAATTTTGTTTGTCCAAAGTTTTGTTTGGAACCGAAATATCAAGATTTTGTTTGCAAACCAAGTACGAACCAAAACATCCAATCATATATCAAACCTCACTCTTGTATTTCGGTTCACCAAATCTGTAAGTCAAACCAAAACATCATTTTTCATGGCATTTGTTAATTTCGGTTGACCCAAATTCCAAGTGAAACTGAAAGAAATTTTCACTACCTTATTCTCGAAACATGTTGCTCTAAATGGCAAACATGACAAGCGTGAATGCAATCATCAATCGAGACAATGAGATCGGGACTCCAGTCAAACCTCTAAAGCTTCAAGGTTCTATGCAATACAAAGCTTGGAGAGGAAAGTTTATCTCGCTCTAAACTACAATGATCCAACTCTCATGATTCCAATTGAATATGGGTATGCTCCACCAGTTGTCAGTGTCGTTGATGGCTTGACCACCAATCCAAAGGCTCTCAGTGACTATACTCTTGATGAACTGGCCGCCTTAACTAGGGAAAATGTGTTCCTATAGTTCTCTTTAACCTAAAATAAAATACTCGATGTATTCGAAAACATGAATAGAGTGACATAATAACATGGTCGAATTGAAGTAATCTCAAAATGATTACAATATTAAGAAAATGCGAGAGGTAAATCGGTTCCAAAAGATAAAACCCACTAACATGAAATGACCAGAACAACGCAGTTGATAGAAGTGGTTGTATATAAAACTATAGAAGTGGTTGGATACAAACCCTAGAAGGGGTTGCATACAAAAACCTTAGAAGTGGTTATTGATATATAGAAATAGATTTAATCGATGAAAGGATTACATATATAGAAATTACCAAAATGGCTTGATGACTTAAGGTCGAATTAAATTTGCTTGATAAACCAAACGTTTTCGACCAGTAGTTCGAACACCAATAGATGTCAAACTAGTATGTTATAAACATTTTTGCAATGTACACACATTTTAACATAACTATTCTTTTTCCTGAATTCTAGTAGTTGATTATGAGGAAACGTATACCCCTGTAGCAGATACGATAATCTTTAGTTGTTAATTAAGCGGCTTCATAATCTAAGAATGACTTCAGGTAAAACTTGTGGATGTCGTCACTATATACATGTATGAGGCAGTTGTAAATGACAACAACATGAAAATCCCGGAAGGATGAAAATCGACAAAGCATTATTAAGCAATAACCTCATATGTGTTATATAAATCTTAAAGGAAACGAGTCATATGAGTTGATACTCTGTAAATAGGGGTATAAGTTTGATAAAATGAGCTAAATCTATTTATCAAGATTTAACTCTACATGTTCACTACAATCGCAATTTATAAATCTGATGTAAATTTCATCGAGAGAAACTGTCGAACTAAAGAGAGAAAATTTTGAAAGATTTTACACAAGCGTAGTTATTTCTCGACCTACAATTCAAGTATATATGTACTATTTTTGCTCATCAATAAAGCTACATCCAAAAGATGTTATATGATAAAACTCACTTGTTGAGTACATTAATGGTTTCTTGATTGCTTGACATATGGAAACGATTTTTTATCATTCCTAAGAAGAGGATGGAAAAATACTTGGTCCATAAGTACCACACTTAATTTCAATTGCACCATTGATGTATCTTGGAAACAAGACAACACCTGATATTGTATTCTTGATAGAGGTATTGGCAAGATATTGCACTCTTTTTTCCCTTCACTAAGTTTTCCTATTGGGTTTTCTTAGTAAAATTATTAACATGCCAGCATAACTGATCCTATAGCATTAGTTTAACTTGTAGGTCCTGAAGTACCGATTTAAAATCATCCTAAAGTATGTTATTAATTATGTATAATGCATACTCCACTATTTTTTCCTTAGCTATAGTTTGTCCCACTAGGTTTTCCTAACTAGAGTTTTAAAGAGGCATAATTATAACACGCAATGAATGACAAGTTAATATTTCAACATGATTTGAAACATTAATTGGTCCTTATGAAGAATGTAGAGTTCCATTGTGTAGATACGATTTCACTTGGTTGAATATTTCAACATATTCAACAAGAATGTAGACTAGGTGATCAAAAGAAATCTGAATTATACTGTTTGAAGATAACGTAGACTTCTCCACTCAATTTAAAAAGGTTACTGTGAGTCCCAAATCCGGATCTTAACAATGATATCAGTATATCTGAATTAAGTATGGCGGAAACACACTAGAAACAGTGAAACAAGAGAATTAAGAAGATATGTACAATACCAACTTGCATACGATTATAACTAAAATCGTCTCATACAAGTACAAGACTTCTAGATTTCGATAACCTCACAAAGAACAACAACCCTAATTGTTAAACAATAACCCTTTTTATAATGGTCAACATGATCTTTCCCATACTTAAGGCCCATCTCGAAATCTATACCGGATTTTGAGATCCCTAGTCCATATTGCATTAACGTTTATTAGCCCAACAATCTCCCCTAGGTTTACGCAATAGACTTCAAGCATTTCCTTAGCAGTACTCGCACCTACACCTCCTCTAGTATTAGCACCAACACTCAGACAATACTCTTTCACATTTATAACAGCATTACTCCACATCTTCGCACATACTTCATATTGTTCTAAAGACCGAATCCGACTGGCACATAACAAGAGCAGATACTCTTGATGAAAGTTAATCAAATGATTTTGATCCACAAGCCTATAAGCTTGATGAACACATTCTACTACCGCTTCTCCCATCTTTTTACATAGATCCAATACTTGAAGTTCTTCAAACATCCCTGCGGAAACTTCTTGCTGATTAGCTCTCCGATAATCCACAAATTCTATCATGATCATATCTCTAACTCATTATACCCGACTTATTCCCAACCTTGTCATACAAGCTCTTACGAACATGTGTCTGATATCTATCGGAAACCTTGCTTAGATCAATAAAATTAAGATTCTCATCCAGTAGATTCACATTCACATTCTGATTCTTTGTCACAATAATCTTTCTTCTTAAATCAATCACATCCACGTCTTCATCATCATAAGATCATCAAGAATTGGTATTTTATCACTATAAATTCTTGATCCTTCAGGCATTTGTACTTCTTCTGTATTACCACCACTTGAACTACCAGCTTCATTGAGACAATTGGTTCTTAAAATTCGCTGGTTTTGAAAATGTAGGTTGCAAATCTTCAGTATGGGCAGAGCTGAAGGTAGGGTGTTCTTCAGTATCAATTGGGCTTGGTTCACTACGTCTTCTCTTTGAAGGCTCAGAGTTAGTATTCGACAAATCATTTTTATTATCTTGCACATTTGTAGCAGTGGGTAGCTCAGAAGGAGGATTTCCAAGACTACCTTGCAAGTTTGTATTAATTCTGCAAGTCGTTCAGCAGTAATGGTGGGCAACTGTCTCTCAGTCTCTTGAGCTTTAGATGTCTCCTACTCCACTTCCATATTCGCATTCAACACCACATTCTCATCTTCTTAGATCAAGTCTTCTACTTCCACATTTTCTTCTCTCAGATTCTATCCAATTAACTGCACTTCGTGTTCTTCAGCCACCACAACATTAATAACTGGCTCATGTTCATTTGCTTCTTCTGGTAATGCTGGAAACCTGCCATACTTCTGTAAACTTATTCTTGGCAGTGGTTCACACTTGGGTGACAGTAGTAAATCATCTAGGACCTATTGGCTTCGAATCTAGAAATTTTGTTCCCTTAACTAGTTTAGGTTACTTTGCATCCAGAATCATTTGCAAAAACTAAGGATACAGCAAGAACATATCCTTTTTCGTGCATCATCTAGATTCTTCTCCATGTTGTCGAACACAAAAGTAGAGAAATTGTATTTCCAATCTTTTATCAATGCCACAAAAGCACAAGTTTTTTACTTGCTTCAACTGATATAATCCTCCCTTATTCTCAGAAATGCACTACATAAATATGTGCATCAATAGTCTCCAGTATGGAGGAAGCATCTTCTTCAGTAGTGGAGGATAGGTTCCTTCATAGCGCAATTTGGGTAGAACTCCAAAAATGACATCTTTCAAAAAAGAAGTAGGATGATTAGGTTGGTCACCAAACAACAGAACCTCACGAACAACAGCTTCTAAGATGATAATCGATGTCTTCTGAATCACAGCTTTAAAAGTACCCCTTCCATTTGCTCCTCATCTATTTATTGATGCAGTCTTCCAGAAAGTCTATATCATATCACTTTTAATCATAGGAATCTCCCGTAAGGCGTGAGAGCACATGAAATAGTCAAATTTTGACTAGTCAACAGAAGTCAACCAGTTAAACAGTCAACAAGTTGACAAGTCAACAAGTCAATTGTCAAGAATTTTTCGATATCCCTCATGATTTCGAGAACGACCAAGATTTCGAGAACTGTAAGGTTTTCGAGATCTTTTATGTTTTCGAAAACATTAGTGATTTCGGGATCTCTTATGAGTTCAAGGGTTCATAATAGTTTGACCCCCTTTAATCAGTTTAGTAGTGATTTCGAGAGGTCCATATAGATTTCGAGAACTAATGTTCAGTTCAAAAGTGATGTTAAGTTCATTTGGACGGTTCATTACGATTTCTAGAAGTCCAAGAGATTTTGAAATGTCCAAACACATTTCAAGAAGGTCATCTTAGTCTTTTAAAGATTTCGAGATCAGTTTTGAGGATTCCCTAAATTTCCATTAATACCAGTTCTCAAAACCCTATAATTTGAAGATATCTAAAATATATTGGAGATTTCGAAAAACAATATCTCTAGTTTCTTGAAATATGAGCACCGCCCGTCACCATCATTCATCACCGTCAAACACCTAACTCTCCAACATTCAACAAACACCAGTCACCACCATCTTCGTTCATTCACCACCAACCACCATCAACACCGTTCATTTATCAGCAAATCACCGTCCATCATCGCCGTATTATCTAATCAATCCTCTAATACACTTAAACCTGCACTAGTTCTTAACAACATGGTCACAATTACCTTAATGCAATCAAATAATTTGATTAATGTGAGTAAAGACGATAATCAGAGAGAATTAGAGAGATGATGAGGGATTTCGAGAAGTATAACTCCAAAAGCCCTAAAGTTTTCTTCTTTAACTATGATGGGTTGGGCCTCATCGTATAATCTTTGGCCGGTTGGATTTTGAGGTCAATGTTTCTCGAAATGTTTGTTTTGACAGTTGGTTATGCCGTGGCCCACCAAGTTTATGGTGGGCCCAAGGCTCCAAGTTACTTTTACCTTTCCGTTGACAAAAACACCGTCCGAACGATATACGCTTCACCCATCTTTTATTTCTGAAAATTTGAAAACACATTGTAGCGGGATCAAATCATTCTCAGACAATTACTAAGGAACATTTTTTAGCACATGATTACTCAGACTGGTCTAAGCGATTACCAATATTAGTATCCATTTAAACTTTAACGCTTAGCATTCAATTTTCAACTTTGTGATATGCTTAAGGTGTGTTATACTAGTGTATTGTGTGCCCCATTCCATGACCTACCCCCGCGATCAAGGTATGCAAAACAATTTATCATAGCGGGTGAATATACTGAGCTCATCCTTTTGATTTACAACGTCAGACTATTGGTGAGCATATCAGTACATTCGTACAACAATGTGACCAATAATGTGTCCAACGAGGGTTAGGCAAATACCATTTTGGTACGAATTTTATTTTATAAGCACAAAGAAATTTCTCATTTTGAGATTTTCTTCCTTATTGTTTTTGGCCTCTTTGGCTCTTTTAAGATATCCTGATTGTGCCTAGGTATGCATATAATCTGGATGCAATAGAAAGACAACCATGATATCCATGGATAACTCAACAATATAAAGACCCAAAACCTCAAACGTTGTCAATCTATCAACAAAGAATATAAGATCATACGCCCTGACCTGTTACCCACAAAAGCCACATAATTTGTTATGTTTACATCACCAGAAATCTTTTTATCGTTTAAAGCGTAAAAGTGATAGTCCCAGAATCGGCGACATTAGACGGACATTTGGGTAGAATAGGGCTAATTTGGTAGAATGTTATTAAGAATGGAGTAGAAGAAGTAAAATGATTCATCCATATCGAAGAAGTATACATCTTTATAAGCTGAAGAAATTAAATTTCTCCACCATTTCCCCTCTAGGAACTCCAAAACTTATCTAATTGACAAATACACAAAACTATATATAGTAGTGTTATCCTCGTGCGGACTAAGATCTTTATGTTCGTACGAAGTAGTTACCTTCGTACGAAGTAACTACCTTCATACGGAGTGACTACTTCGTACGAAGTGACATTTATACACCTTTCTCGTCTGCTCTTAAGTCATGTGTTCGTATCTAATCTATATAATATTCAACACACGTTCTATCTAGCCTATTCGCACAGTGGCGGACACATGGAATATGCACTAACATAAAGCCTTCCGATACATCCTAATAGAGCCTGATCCTTTCATCCATTATGACTTACATGTGTTAGTATAGCCTTTTAACATAAACATTTTCATTTCCCGCAAATGTTTCTCCCTCTAAATTTGTGCAAAAGTAGAATACTTTATTCTCAAATTTACTAGTTAGTTAAACCTCCTTTTTAATTAATTGGTGAAACGTATCATTTTCAGAAGGTCCACAAGCACCTTGAACCTAGAGCTGCTGACAGGTCTTGTAAAAAATTTCGTGTATTAGCATCAGTATGGATCTGATCAAGTTTAATAAGTCCTCTGTCATAGCAATCTCTAATGAAATGAACTTTAATATCAATGTGCTTGGTTTTGGAATGAAAGACAAGGTTTTTTTTACAATATGGATGATGACATCATTATCACAATAAATAGTAGTGTTAAGATAAGTCAAACCGTCATCCTGAAGTTGGTGTTGCATCTAAAAAACTTGAGAACAACATGCAGATGGATCAACAAATTATGCTTCCACAGTGGAGCGAGACTGGATTGCTTCTTCTTGCATTACCATGAGATAACCCTATCTCCCAGGAATTAGCATCCAGCAAACGTTGATTTCATGTCCCTGTTAGTGCCTCCAAAATTGCTGTTAGAAAAAGCAAACATGTCAAAGTTTGAATTTCGTAGATACTAGATCCCCAAACATGGTGCACCTTTAAGATATCGAAAAAATTATTTCACAATAGTAAGATGTGAGAGTTTAGGATTAGCCTGATAACGTACACATTGATAGACAACAAAACATGATGTCAGGTCTGCTAGCTATCAAGTACATCAATGAACTGATCATGGACTGATAGAAAGTCTGATTAATAGGTACTCCTTCAGCATCTTCATTCAATAGAGGTCTTTCTGCTATGGGAGACTCCAATGGCTTTGACTCGAAAAGCTTGAACTTGCCAAGAACGTCAGTCACATATTTTCTTTGATGAATCAAGACTCCCTTTGAGCTTTGACAAACTTTCAAACCTAGAAAAATTGTCATTTCTGATAAGGAACTCATTTCAAACTTTTTTTCATCACTTCCTCAAACTCTTTGCACATTAACCCATTTGTCGAACCAAAGATAATGCCGTCCACATAAATTTGCACTAGAATGAAATCCTGAGCAACTCTTTTAATGAACAACGTTTGATCAATGGTGCCCCAAGTATATCCATGAGCTAGAAAATGCTCTGTAAGAGTCGCATACTAGGCACGTGGAGCCTGGTGTAACCAATAAAGAGCCTTATCCAGCTTATAGGCATAACCTTCTTTCTCATGATCAATGAAACCCGGGGGCTATTTGACATAGATCTCTTCCTTCACCTTCCCATACAGAAATGTTGTTTTCACATCCATTTGATAAATAGTGATGCCCGAATAGGATGCATATGCTAGGAAAATGCGAATTGCTTCAAGACGAGCGACGAGAGCATAGGTTTCATCGTAATCCGGGCCTTCAATCTGTCTGAAACCTGAAACTAATAGGTGAGCCTTATTCCACACAATAATTCTTGTGCGTCTTGCTTGTTCGAGTACACCCATCGAGTTCCCAATGCAAATTTTCCCATAGGCAAAGGCACTAGCTTCCATACTCCCAGTTTTCAAACTGATTGAGTTCTTCATGCATAACATCCACCCATCCTAGTTCCTGTAAAGCAATATCAATACTTTTAGGTTCAATTGGAAAAATAAAACAAGAATAAAGACAGGTAGTGATAGCCCCTTATTGCTCCTTGTAAGAATTCTAGCCGATGTAGGGCCAATGATATTCGCAATGGGATTATTTTGTTGAATGCTATGAGGAATTGAGACTTCAAGTATCGTGCAATCGGTGGAAGATTTAAAATATGTTCCACATCTGTTGTGGTTTGCTCCCCATCATCGGCAGTTGTACCACTGTGAGTCACTAGGGTGTCAACAACACAATCATCAGGGATAGGTTCTGGAAACTGTGTGTATGGTTCAGCGGTTGTTACTCCAGATGATGAAGTTGATTGTGATCCCTATACAGAAGCTGAGTTTTGAACTTGTGATTTTCTGGATGTGGTATACAATCTAGCAGGGTTAACACTATGTAAAGGTGTGAATTCTTCCTCTTCAGTGATTGAAGTTGGAATAGAAATTCCTAATCCTATAATACTTGTTTACGTGCATTTGTATCGTTTTCTTCAAGCCAGTTGACATTACAATATTCGACTATTTGTTTAGTGCTTTTGTTGTATACCCTGTACTACGTATTTCTAGAATAGCCAACAAAGTAACATTCATCCCCTCTGGCAACAAATTTTCCTTGTCCATTCACATGATGAAGAACATATGGACATCCAAAGGCTCGAAAGTGCTTAACTGAGGGTCTCCATCCATAAAATATTTCATACGGAGTTTTCATGAGACATTTATTTATTAAAGCATGATCTTTTACATAACACGTTGTGTTAACAGCTTCAGCCTAAAAGAACACTAGCAATTTTGAATCCACGAGCATAGTACGAGCAGCCTCAATAAGAGTTCGATTTCTTCTTTCAGCAACTCCATATGTTAAGGAGTTATAGCAGCACTAAACTGGCGATCAATTCCCTTTTCTGAACAAAACAGATTAAGGTTATCATTCTTGAACTCTGTTTGATTGTCACATCGAATACTCTTTACTTTCTTCTAAATCTGATTTTCAACCAAAATGATAAATTCTTTATTAATTATGTTGTTTCATCCTTATGTGCCAAGAAAAACACCCAGTTTAATCTTGAGAAGTCATTAGTGATCACCAGACAATAAGCCTTTTCTCCAATACTCAGTACATTTACTAGACCAAATAGATCCATATGAAGTAGGTTCATAATTTCACCGATAGACTGAACACATTTAGGCTTGTGTGATTTTCGGTGTTGCTTTCCAAGGGCACAAGACACGCATTTTTCGACCATCAGGAAGTGTAGGACAAGCAAGTCTCTGACTAGACCACCTTTTGTAAGACCATTCAAGTTTTTCGTATTCACATGACCAAGAAGACGATCCCACAACATTGCATCATGTTTTGAAATTTCAGAGAACAAACATGTAATTTCTTCTATTGGACGCTTATTATTGTCAATGGCTTAGGCGTTCCCTGTTCTTTCTACTTTAACAAGAAACCACTCTTCGGGAATAACAATTCCTAGCTTCCAAATGAAACATCCTTTCTTTGTAAAGTGAAGTGTCATTCCTTTGTCACACATTTGAGAAACACTAAGAAGATTGTGTTTCAATTCTAGAACATAGTTGACGTCTTCAAAGCTTAGAACTCCATTTTTAACAGTGCCTTTGATCGTGATTTTTCATGCTTCACCTCCCGCAGATGAGACGTACCCTCCATCAAATATTTGAACATCATGAAGTTGAGAAATGTCTCCAGTCATGTGATTGGAACAACCACTAGCAACAATCCAAAGTTTGACGATAGTCCTCCATAGTCGTTCCTGCACAATTAGCGGGATCAGTTAGATTTTGGTACCTAGGCCATTACTAATCTAGGCAAACCTTAGTCATCAAAATAAGTAACTTCTTTGAAAAGTAGACAATTTTCATGTTTAGACATAGTCGTTAACATTGATTTTGAGGTTGACTGTGATGATGTAGATGATTTGGATGAAACATGTGATTGACTAGCAAAGAATTTAGGTTTCCACAATTGTGTTGAAGATGGTTTTGGTACATATTAGAAATCCTTTGAGAAGACTTAATATTTTGTTTTTCATATTAAACTTTAGTTTTCTGATTAGCGTTGCAAAATTTTGCTTCTTTGCTAGATTCCAATCACAATCAGAATGCCTTATCTAGGTCTTTTGCTTGGTGCAATTTTTAGCAGATTAAGCTTTCTGACTTTGTGCATGTTGAGATCTATATAAGACATGTGAAAGATTAACACATTTCTGTGAAATATGTCCAAGAGTGCGACAATAGAAACACGTTTGACGTTTTTTGAAAACGACACTTAGCTCAACCGGTGAAATTTTTCTCAGTGAACTCACAGATGCGCTTGAAGAACGTGACGATTTTTCTGTTTCTAATGTCTACACAAACGTGATAGCTTCTTTTCCTGCTCACAAACATTAGTACAAGAATGAGTACATTCATTCACAACTGGAGAATTAATCTCTGATTTTAATTATGTTTCGCTGTTTGTGGATAAATCATTTTGACACTTAGATTGAAAACGTTTATTCTGATTAGTGGTATAATCGTTTTCTGTGATGTCTACATTGTTCAACTCATTTGTTGACTGGTCATCAACATAGGTAGAACATTGTGAATCATTTTTTTACTAAGTAGGATGTTTTAGATGACATCTTTTCAATAATGATTTCATCAGCCTATTTAGAGAACTTTGATTCACAGTTGATGATTTTATTCCCCAGGTGAATCATTAATCACTTTACAATTTTCAACATGTTTAGAAACATCAAATTAATCATTTAAAACACAAGAATTTTCATACAACACATTTTCAATGACGAGATCAAAACCAAAGTTCACAGAATTCAAACCACAAGCAACAAAGTTCTTGTTTGCATTTCCAAGTGCAAACTTCATAATGTCAAACCTATTAAAATTTTTCTTAGAAAAATCAAAAGATTCATCAAAACATGGTTCATTATCACCATCAGTCCAATCCTCAATAATCACTTGATCTGAACAAGAACTAGATGAGTTAGTATCATTCAGACATTCGGATTAAACACTATTCAAATCAACCGTTTAAATGCAGTCTGATTCATCTTTGTCTGATGATTCAGACGATGATTTATTTTTAGATGTGTTACCACAATCTAGTTGACAAGACTATTTTTTTACCTAACTCTTCATTAGCATGTACCAAATTTGGTTTCGGAGCTAATATTCGAATGGGAGTTAATTTGGGAGCAGATATCTTAATGGGAGGGGATTGGGTTGATTTACCATATACCACATATTTTTCATTTTCAATTTCCTCTTCTGTGAAAGGTAGACTTGTGTAATTATGATTATATAGGGGAGGAACCTTATGAAAAATCCAATCCGGCTCCCTTTTTATGTTGTATTCAAGTTGCACATCACAGATATTTTGTACAACTTTGCTTGAGGTTTCAAAGTTTTTGATGTTGATTTCATTTTTTTCCAATTTCTCTTTTAAAGCATTTAACTCGGTGGTTTTCGAAAATTTTCTAAAGCATCTCTGTTCCAGCATTTTAACACACTGAGATCTTCCTTTAATTACTTAATATCGTTCTTTTGTGCCTCTATTTTTCTAAAGTTTCTTTCGATTAGATTTAAAGGTAAGATTTTCTCTTCTTAAATCTTTGAATTCCTCAAGCAAAGTTGAATTATGTTCTCTATATCGTGCGATTTTCTCCCTACATTTATTAGTACACAAATAAAATATACCTCATCAAGTGTTGGTCCTTCATTTGACATTTGCACCATGAGGGTGTGATATCCCACATCGGTTGTGAAGGGGAACGAAGGCTTCCTTATAAAAGGTTTGATACCTTCACCATCATGACGCGTTTTAAAACCGTGAGGGGCAGGCGCTGAGGGCATGCTAGCTGCCAAAGCAGACAATATCATGGTGCGGTTACGCTGGGCTGTTACAGATGGTATCAGAGCCAGGGCCGGACCGGTGGTGTCATGTCTTATCCGACATCGGTTGTGAAGGGGAATGAATGCTTCCTTATAAAGGGCTTGATACCTTCACTATCATGACGCATTTTAAAACCGTGAGGGGTAGGCGCTGAGGGCATGCTGGCTGCTAAAGCGGACAATATCATGGTGCGGCTACGCTGGGCTGTTACAAAGGGCTTGCCGAGTTGGTGCTTTATCAGATAGATTCAATATGCTCATCTGCTCACTCCAATCAAACACATTATTCTCCTATGTCACCAAAGCTTTCTAATCTGCATTATTCTAGAAGAAGACGCACCAACAGTACCAACTGAAACCATGGCTCACTTTGGATTCTTCTCAAATACAGGTTTGGTATAGTCTCTAGCAAAATGACCTACTTCGTGATAGTTGTAACACTTGAGTTTCTCTTTGGGAGTCATCACACGTCCCCTGGCCCAAAGATTCCAACAGGTTCTTGTAGTAAAATTCGAAGCTCTAAACACAAACGTCGCTAGTTGCCAAGTGATATCCATGTCCTCAACATCTTTAGTTGTAAGAGTCAATTTTTCACCTGCAAGAAAAGCATTTAAACAAGAGATCATACTAGCTGCAAGAGACTGTTTTTCTTCATTTTGCTTGGTGATGAATGTGGTATTTTGTAATGACTGAGGCGACTTGCTTGGAGCAATAGGTTGTAAAAAGGTAGTAGCAGGTTTTGAAGATGATGCGCTGCTACTAACTTGACTATGAGCTGATGCAGGAGATGGCACGTAATAGGGAGCAATCTCGATAGGACTATGCATTTATATTCACCTTGTTGAGATATAAGAGTTGAGTTTTAACTGGTCCCTGAGCCTCTTATTCAACCTTCCAACATACTGCTCCTGTGATTAGTCTCCCTTTACTTATCATACAACTCACATACCTTGATGACAGAGATTAACTCAGTGTTATTGAGACATTGAAGATCTTTTTTCTTCTTGATCATAACAACATTCGCATCCCAACTTCTAGGTAAGGCATTCAGGAGTTGACGATTGAATGTTGCATTTTGCAGTTCTATCTTAGCAGCTTTCATTTGAGTCACCAACTTTACCATTCTTCTGATCAACACTCTCACCATAAAAATAATTGAATGTGTTGAAGCTATGTTGTAGTGCATTTCTATGACTCTCCTACATGTCTTCGTTTCCTTCAAACAACCTTTGCAGACCTAACCATTATACATTAGCATAAGTAATATCTCTAAAACTGATAGAATTATCAAGACCCAATCCCATCTCGAGAATGATCAGTGCCTTTGAATCTTCTTCAACAAGTGTATAATCTTCATCAGTAAATTCAGCTTCTCGTTTTTTCAACTTAATGTCTAGATCTGCATGAGTAAAGTAGGTTATTCTGCGAGGACCTGATGTGCTAAAAGTAGTTTAATAAAAACAAAATAAATTAACCTAATCTAGACATGAAATAATACTTTAGACTCTCTAAAGCTCGACTAAGCTACTAACCGGCAAGTGAACCGATCGATTCTAGTAAAGTTAAGTAAGTCCGGATATCAAACCCACGAGACTCTATTTAACTACGCTAACTACTCTATCTAGACCTAGACTGACATAGACACGACACTAACCATTTTTATATTTGTGGAGGGGGGTCTAAATATCCTAGAAGTTCAAATTAATTAAATTAATTAACTAAGTTAACTAATCAAGAACTAACTCGGTTTTACTCGGATGGTGGAAACAACTACCTAGAATGGAATCCTAGTTTGCATCAGATGAAATTATTGGGAAATTAATCATTTTGGAATCGGGATCTTCTAATACTAAACCTATCGAAATACCGAACAAGACCGTCGACCCTTCTAAGGAAGACTCTTATGGCACTCTAAAGGCTGTTATGAACACCGGTTGGTCTAGACTCCCTCACAGGCTTTTTAAGTGGTTTGCGAAAGTACCCTAATTCTATTTACTCCCTCGCAGGATATAAACCTAGGATAGACTCGGGTTCTTGATTAGACTTGTTAGACAACAGTCACTAGGATAACTAGCTCAGACTCCTCGCGAAGCTCCTACCTAGCAATTTAATGACTTCGACCTAACAATAACCTTGCACTTCACAGGTATTGAGATTAGTATAACACTCAGACTCACCTAACTATTGAAAATTGCTTCTAAGGTATATCGGCTGATTAACCAAAAAGATTATAAAATAATAATATAATCTAGCATGAACCTATTATATGAAAGACATTTATCGATATTCATATCAAGCAAATAACGCTAATTAAACAATTCTAAGCATGCAAACACATCAAATCAATAATCAAGTCAACTACTTTCGTAAATAATCCATAAAAGACTAATTATCCATAATAAAAATCAAAACTTTATAAAACCATTCATCCAATCTAGGAAAAAAAGTTTAGCCAATCATAGTCATTAAAACAATCAACAAAGAAGTATTTTTTATGAACTAGAAACATGATCGAAGATAAGAAGCAAAGAAATAAGAAACCTGAATGGTTAAAACACGACACAGATGCTTTCCTTTGCTTCAAACCTTCAACCGGCTACTTCAAGCTCTCAAAAATGCTCCAAATTGCTCCAAACTTTCGCCCAAGTTGCTGCTAATTCGTAATTATGTTTAAACTCTTCATAATGATCATTATATATATTTTGTAACAAGAAGCCACCTCAAACAACAACTCTGCCGCTAACTAAACCCCCGTCGCGTAACCCTAAGGCCTTGCGTAGCGCGACGAGTGATTTTATAAAAACATTATTTTAATGCCTTCGCACTACACGTTTAGTTCCACCCGTTTAATTCCAAAGCAGTACCGACTCTAAAACAAAAACCGATTCAAAAACTACAACTCTAGATTCAATATACAAAAACTATGACTCTTTACAAACTCCCTGAACCCCCCCCCCCCCCCCATGAATTTAATCAGGAGGTTTCTCTTTGACCTGGACCTTATCTAACCTGTTTAATTCCACCCAGTCCTTGTAAACGGTTAAAATTTTATTAGTGGAATTAAAAATATTTTAAAAATTCTTAATGCGTCAGACCACAAAAAGTTAACTTACCTAGCATGAACCGATGCGTGGCATGTAGCGAGAAGCCTGATTGTGCTTGAACGGCTCCTTCCTCTCCAACTTATATAAACCTTGGTCCTCTTCCAGTTTCGATCTTGTCTTTTCTCTTTCCTTGCCTTCTCCCGTGGCTTTATTGATTTTTTCAGTTTTGCTTTTCACTAATACCACAGGCCAGCTATGGTGTTCTTCCTCTTCCACCACTTTCACCAGATGATCCCCACACTTAGTTTCTTTGTCTAGTGTAGGTTTGATCATCTCTCCCAGTTCACCTTCAAGTAGGGCATCAACGTATGCTATGTCTCCATTAGGATCAAATTCCCCTACCTCTTCATCAACAATTAGACCCTCTAACTCTAATTCTAAAAACTCATCCTCCCACAACAAGTTATTTTCTTTTACCTCACTTTCTTCCTCTGCACCAAACATCAAACCTATTGAAATATACTAATTCCACTTCCTCTTAAGTCACTTCTTCCTTCACTAATGACCTCTTATACGCCGCCCATTCTTCTTCGTCTATCTCGTCATTAGAGTGACTCCAAAAATTATCTTCAGTAACATGTTAGCACCGGAGGTGGGAGTTCGTCGTCCATTTTCATCTCCGTTTCTAGAGTGATTTCCTCATCCGAATCATCATCGTAATCCCTATTCGTCAGCTTTTTCCCTGGTTCTTGAAAAGTTGGAAATAACCCCCCTTGAGGAGTCATGTAGCCAAGGTAGTTGCCCTCCGCATCATATGTATGACCGGTCCGACTACTTTGGTCGAAATTCTACATCTTCCTCTTCTCCTGTCAATCTCCTATATTCAGCCAACTGCGCATCTATGTCCTCATCATTACAAGAAAAAATCAATTATGAACTTACCCATATTCTCTTCTTGTTCTTCCTGCTGAACCGGTGGTGGGACTGAGATGTCCATTTTGGTCTCTAGCTGAGCCTGTGATTCCTTCAGAACATCATCCTCACAAGACAAGTGTAAAGAATCATACGAATCATTAACATCTTGCATAGAATCAACAGACATAGAAGTATTATCTTTACAAACACTTTTCATATGGCGTGGAATTGGTATTGCTACCATCACTAGTTCTATAACTTTTAAAGGCAACTCACCTGAGGCAGTTTGATACCGAAGATATTTACCTGCACTATTTACATATAACGACCTTGAGTCTTCGCAATTTTTTCCTCCAGGTGATCCAATGACTCAACGACATACCGAACATGCCTATCTCTCTCTTCCTTATCAAATTTCAACCAATCATTTATTTCTTGTTGTGTACCAGTTTGCCAATACGGATTAGCATAATAATGTGTAGAGGACCCCACATATTGTGGACATTTAATAGTAAATGGGGTCCTCCACAAATCGCACACATTACTAAGACTCAAAAGAAATAAAAGACACGGATAATTAGACTCATACGACTCAATATACAAAAGCAAGTAGACTCACAAGACTCACCACGAAAAACACAAAACAAAAACAAGTAGCATAGATTTTTAGTTAGGTTTAACAAAGCTAATAAATGCAATCGCCAAGAGTCCCCGACAATGGTGCCAAAAACTTGATGTGCTAAAAGTAGTTTAATAAATACAAACTAAATTAACCTAATCTAGACACGAAGTAATACTTGACTCTCTAAAACTAGACAAAACTACTAACCGGCAAGTGAAACGATCTACTCTTGTAAAGCTAAGTAAGTTTGAATCTCGAACCCACAAGACTCTATTTAACTACGCTAACTACTCTATCTAGACCTAGACTGACACGGACATGATGTAGGATCAGCTCATCTAATAAGCATAGGACCTAACTTGAAATCTAGTTAATATATGCGGAATTTATGATTAACTAGTGACAATATGATCGTTACTTTTTAAATGGTCAGTTTCATTAATATTGTTCAACGTTTACAATTCTGAAACTAGTTGGAGAGGGCTTCGCCTTCACAGTTCACAAAACAGCTTGCTAACCAAGACCACAACTTGCCTATTTATAGACTTTGACACTTCATGCTAGTTAGCCTTTGCCATTTCGTACGAGGTGGCTATCACGTTGTGCGAAGTGGCCTTATTACATACATTTAAACACAAAATCGAACATCGAAGCCGTATTACATCAACACGACATGACCATAAGACGTAGGCTATAGACATCTGCATCAACAAACACCCCTTGGATATTGTCGCACTCTTGGCCAGTCTTGAATATCTTTAAAAAACTTTAACAATCATCGTCCAAAGAAATTTTTCGTTGGCTTTCTATGTTCTTTCGATGGTATCAGTGTCTGATCAGTGGTCGGTGCTGTAACAACCCAAGTTAACCATGCCAAGATATTGTCCGCTCTGCCCCCGATGGGTTGCCAATCCAGGAACTCACAGTTTTGTTTTCACCCGACGAGTTGCTCGCCCAGGAAAAACGCGTCTTGGTAGAGAAGGTTCCCACCCCCTTAAAAGGAAGGCTTCATTCTCCTCCTCAACCGATGTGGACTTACATCTCCACCCCCTTACGGAGTCCAGCGTCCTCGCTAGCACCCTAGTCCGACCCCTGGCTCTGATACCATTTGTAATATACGGCACCTCGTATCACCAATATTGTTCGCTTTGCCCCCGATGGAGACTTCCTAGGAGGTCACCCATCCTAGTACTACTCCCACCTGAGCATGCTTAACTGTGGAGTTCTCCTCTCATCCACTAACATTAATCCCATAATGCATTGGTAATTTAAGGGCGGGGATCTTTTATGAACCAAGAATCTCTCCTGGCCACGGCCGATGTGGGATTTGCCTAAGGTGTAATACTGGTCCATGTTAATCTTCTTAGTAGTTGGTATCGGTATCGTTACAATTACCCCCCGCCCCCTTAGGGACTCATCGTCCTCGATGAGGTTTGCCCTAGCATCTCAAACGGCTCACAAGCGGCTCTGATACCATTTAATCTTTCTTAAAATAGTTAATCTTTCTCAGAATAGTTAACTAGCCACATCAGGTCTAGTATGCGTACCATTCTCCATATAACATCATTCTTTAACACTATGGCCACCTCACATGTTTCTTCATCACATTGCTACCACTTGAGAAATTCATAGAAATCTTGTTTGATTTTCTTTAATGACATATTCTTCATGACGCGTGGGCGTTTCACAATCAACCTGACATCCTTCTCCTTTGTAACTGGGTCAATCTTGATTATCTTTTTCGGTATATGTGGTTTCCAGTAATTGAAACCATGAGCAACTTCATATTTGATCAATTTCCACAATTGTTGATCATGTAGCTTCATCTCAAAGTTTATCATCTTTATTTGCACAAGTTCTTCGACATCCCAATATGGTAACGTCTTGATATCAGATAAGTATCGGAAGTATTGTACACCAAACTCCATCTTGATCGCATATACGTACAAATCTTAAATCCAACTCTGACTGATAATATCCCCTAGCGATTTATCTTGGTCTTGTGTAAAGAAAGCTAGTGGGTGTTTGAACTTCCTTTCTTTGGGCAAGTTTTAAAACCAAGACTTCTTAGCTTCAAAAATTCTTATTTTATAACTTCTTAGGCACACAATCTTCTTTCACCGTCTCTTCAACTCTACATTTCAACAAATGATTTGTAGCTTCATTGAACATCTCTTGGAAGGTTGGGAAGTCATCTGTACCTTCACCGATATATTTCCCAGTTTTGTCAGTAGAATCATCCTGCGTTGATGCACTGATGTTGTTAAGTTCATCTTCAAAATCAAATTCGAAAGATTCTTCTTCTACACCCAACATTTTGGCAATTTTCCTTAGTGTAATTATGTACGAACTTCCTTCTTCAACATCATGCTCTAGATAGAAAATCTTCGGTTTTGGCACATCTGGAACAACTAATAATGATGCAACTGAGAGGATTCTAGATTGCTCAGCATCATTCACATGGTCCTCCGTTTCCCCCTGTCTATCAACTTCCCTTTCTTCATTCACATTATCCATCAAATAAGTATCGTAATCAAACGACTCATTCACTTTCGCATCCACCACTTTCACACATATCCGGCGTTGATGTTGTGAGGTATATTAAAGACCCAATCATTGATCTGTTCAAAGTCTTATCAAGGGAGTAGATAATGTTGACCATCCCGACATATTCAATTTCTATAAAACATCGTGAACGTACTTCGTCTGATGGATGAAAATACCATTAGGCAACAGATCGACCTGAAGTCCCAAGAAGAACTTCATTTATCCTATTGAACCCATTTCAAATTTCTTTTCGATGACTTCTTCAAATTATTTTCAAAGCTCGTCATTTGTAGAACCAAATTTGATGTCATCTACATAGATTTGTACATTCAGTAAGTGTCCATTCACTTCCCGTGTGAAGAGAGTGCTATCAACAGTGCCTTTGATAAAACCGTTGCTCAACAGGTGTTGAGATAGTGTCTCATACCAAGCTCTCAGGGCTTGATGCAGACCATACAATGCCTTATCTAGTAGGTAAACCTTTTCTTTATGCACTGGATTGATAAACCCCAATGGTTGGCCGACATACACTTCCTCTTTCACCTTGCCGTATAAGAAAGCAGACTTAACTTTAAGCTGGTACACCTTAAAACCTTTTCATGACGCAAAAGCTAGGAATATGTGGATGGCTTCTAGTCAAGGTACAGGAGCGTAAACCTCTGTGTAGTCAATAGACTCCTACTGATGAAAACCTTGGACAACCAGTCGAGCTTTATTGCATACGATAACACCTATGTCGTATCTCTTACATTTGAAGACCCACCTAGTACAGATTGACTTGTGATTATCAGGTAGATCTACAAGATTCCAAACTCCAAGTTTCTAAAATTGTTACAGCTCTACCTACGTTGCTTTTACCCAACTTTCCTCGGTAAGCTCTTATTTGTACGTTTTAGGCTCAACCTGTGAAATGAAACAACTATATAAGATTTTTCTTGAATACGTGCAATTTTAGTATAAAACAACTTAGATCCTGATTGATCTGATTTCTCATTTTTACTCTTTCCTACAACTCTCCAATAATGTTGTCTGAAAGGTAGTAAGACATCATCCTAGGCATCACCTCATTAGAAACACTCACTTCATTCTCCAGATTCGTAATGTTCTTTTTAGCAACCCGATTACTCATTAAAGCTTCATTCTGATTGCTAGGACCTACAGATTGATTAAGTAAACTTGTTTTCTGCTCGGAACCTTCATCAGAACTACATCCTCCATTATCATATGTTGGATCGTTATTAGAATCAGAATCATCGGATTGATCAAAAGAGGGTGATGTGATGTTCACATCTGGTTCGACTACGGGTTCTTGTTGACTATTGCTCGGACCTGCTTCAGAATCGTTTGTGCCAACTTGTGATTGTGATATAGCAAGACAAGCTCCTCTTCATTAGGTTCTTCTAGTAGTTCGAAAGAATTCCACAAACTCTCATAGTTGAACAACCAAGGATCACCAGTCTTTTTTGTTGGTGATGTATATCTCTGGCAGTCAAAATGTTGAGCAAGAATAACCCGCTTTAGGCTAGGTACAAATACGCTTCTCAAAGGACTAGCATACCCCACGAAAAACCCCTCTAGAGACTTAGCTCCGAATTTACCATCCGGGTTAATGACTATGCACGGAGATCAAAACGGTTCTAAAAACTCCAAATTTGGTTATCTCTTGTTAAGCAACTCAAAGCATGTCTTCTTATGAGCCTTGTTTGTTAATACTCGATTAAGCATGAAACAAGCAGAGGCAACCGCTTTCATCCAAAAACTTACAGGTAATTTAGAATCTGAGAGCATTGTGCATGTTGTTTCAATGAAAGTTCGATTCTTTCATTTAGTAACTCCATTTTGTTGCGGAGCATAGCGCGTGCTGAATTCATGAAGTTCTCCTTTTTCATTGCAAAATCTTCCATTCTTTTGTTTTTGAACTCAGTACCATTGTCGCTGCGAATTCTTCTTATTAGAAGATGGTACAAGTTCTCTAACTTTCTGAAAAAGAATCATCAAGTTTTCAATAGTCATCAGTCACAACAAGGCAATATAGATCACCAGATATACTTTTGACGTTAACTGGCCAAAACAGATCCATATGTAACTCTATAGTGGCAGCTTAATAGAGTTCAGGAGTTTTCTTGGGTGAGATTTCTTGTGTCGCTTTCCCTTTTTACAGCTGATACAATCATCACTCAAGTGGAAACTTTTAAGATTCACACCCTCCACTAGATTGTTGTGCACCAGATAATCCATCTTTCGTAAATGGATATGCCCCATCTTTCGATGCCATAAGAACGATTCCTTTTCTGTAGCCTTTGACACAAAACGTTGAGCCGATTTTGTAGTAGTGGATGTGACGCTCATATTAAGGACATAAAGATCATTTTCTTGTGACATTTGTAGCATGTCCTGTTGTCATACTCATCAGATGAACCCAAAGCCTGTTCACGATGTTTTTTATCTGCATAAAATTCATCATTTAATTGTTCTTTAGTCAGACTTTTTGTTCCAAAAACAAATTCAATTTTCCTTTTATAATCTTGTTTACGAAACCCTTGTTATTTTTCTTCTTATCAAAACCCAAACCCTTCCTTTTGTCCTCAGGATAATCCCTTCCCTTTCGATGGTAATAGGACCTAATTTGAAATCTAGTTAATATATGCGGAATTTATGATTAACTAGCGAAAATATGATCGTTACTGTTTAAATGCTCAGTTTCATTAATATCATTCAGCGTTTACAATTATCAAACTAACTGGATAGGGCTTCACCTTCAGAGTTCACAAAATAGCTTTCTAACCAAGACCACAACTCGCCGATTTATAGACTTTGACACTTCGTGCGAGTTGACCTTTGCCACTTCGTACGAGTTGGTCACTTCGACACAACATTACCCTAAGACGTAGGCGATAGACATCTTCATCAACAAACTTCCCCTTGGGAACTACCTCTTGTAACTGAGCCATCATGGCTTTGTCAGTTATTTCTTTCAAATATTCA
Organism: Scalesia atractyloides; assembly: GCA_947069175.1. Lineage (NCBI taxonomy): Eukaryota > Viridiplantae > Streptophyta > Magnoliopsida > Asterales > Asteraceae > Scalesia > Scalesia atractyloides. The sequence goes on from CAMTDV010000026.1 coordinate 57,776,812, forward strand.
CCATTCATCTCCTTTGTGAAATCAATAATTTCTTCAACTGGCTTCTTAGATTCTTCTGTCTTTGGCGCACATTGGTATTGACTTCCTCCAAAGAAACCGACAAAAGAATAACATCAGGAGGAATAACGGATTTAAAAGCATCATGAAATATGTCTTCCTCAGCAAAACGTTCATAATAAATTGCTTCAACCAGCTCTTCAGCACTATTATCAGGCGTTTATCAAACACAACTTCATATTCTTCATTCGAACTTTCCTCGATAACCACATCAAAAACTGGTTCTTCTATTATCTCAGCAAGCAATGCCAAACTCTCTTTTCTCGGAATATAATCATTCCAGTTAAATCCCTCATCCTCTTGAGTCACCACAAGTGCTTTGTTAGCTTTTGCCGAACCATCTTCAATGGTGATAAGACTTGATGTGCTTTGAGGAGGAGAATCTTGTGATTGATCGCTCTCTTGTAGTAATCATCCGCAAATGGATTCTGATTATTACCCTTGACTTCTCGGTTCGGGCACTCACGCTTAAAGTGACCCTTCTCTCGGCATTTAAAACATGTCACCTTTGCATTATCAAATCTTAGTTATTTCAATAAAGCGCTGAGCTCGTCTAACTATACTGGCCATACACCATTTGATGTCTATTAAATCTAGTTCTTCAGAGTCAATTTGATCATAATCCTCATTTTTCATGTCCGGATTCCCGATCTTACCGCTACAAGGCTCTCATAAGATTCAAGCACATATACGAGTAGAGCCATATGTTGCTTATCTGTAGTTTCAATGAAATCTTGTGCATTTGTTAAGTGCACAGCTTTGTTGCACTGAAGAACCTGCTGATTTGGATTTGATTGGTTGTTCTGGCTACTATAGTAGTTGTTAGAGCTCTTGGATGATTGTAGAGTACTAGGATTATTCAGATCATAACTTAGGAATAAATGCTTGACGAAGCATTTGAAGAGTTATTAGCACTAAAAGCTGTTTGAATCTTCGGGCTTTGGTTATTGGCAATGGCACTTCCTTTATAATTCAAATTAATGTCTTGCTATGAATGTGCAATTCTGGATTTTGCCATCTTTTGTAAATCAAATTCATTGCCTTTAAGCTTCTCAATAAACTTTGCAAGATTGAACATGCTATTGTAGTCAGGATTGTTCTTTAAAACCATGAGATAGGTTGACCATTTGCCCTCTAGCAGTGCATCACCTAATTTATCCACCAGTTCTTCATTATCTTTGTTCACTCCCAAACTTCTCAATTCGACTACAAGGTGACAGCACCTCTCAATCATCTGTTTTATTGTTTCGCCTTTTAATGAGTGAAAATTTTTGAATTCTTTCTTCAATAGTGATTGCCTGCTCTTGGTCATCTATGCACTTCCTTGAAATTTAACCTTGAGTACATTCCATATTGATGTTGAGCGTAGTTTTTGTGTTGTAACATCATAAATTATCTTCTTTAATGGCATGTTATAAGATATTCATCATCTTTTTCTCACGAGTAAACAACAATTTCTTGATCATTCAATTGCGTCACTCCTTTCAACAAACCATTCTCATATGCCGGAATCTTATAACCTTCTTCAATCATGTACCAACTATCAAGATGATTCGCCTATACCCAATTTTTAAATCTTTCATGCCATACTTTATAATCCTCAAAATACATCATTTGGGTGGTTTAGCCATCGTGCCCATCTCGTTATCTATGTTTATGGTTTGAGTGGTTGCGTCTGTAACTGCTGATGAAGCGAATGTGTTAAATAACTCGTTCTCCAGTTGTGCAAAATTTTTTTGTCAAAAATCAGTTCGTGCGGAGTGGGTTTTGTGCGAAGTGGGGTTTTTGAGCGATCTGACACTTCGTGCAAAGTGGAAATTTAAGTTTTTTAAAAATGTTCACTTCGTGCAAAGTGGATGGATGGACACTTCGTATGAAGTGGAGTTACAAATCGTGCGAAGTGTGTTACTTTTTCATAAATTTTGCAATTTTCGACATGAATTCTATTGATTTTAGCTCTGGTTCTTTTAAGAGTTTGTCTAAACTGGTTTTTACGTGTTATACCGAAAAATCAGCCCATTTTGTCCATGAATTCGTTTTAAAAGTGAAAAAAAATAAGACGAATGAGTATAATAAAAAGTCTTCAAATGTTGAATCTTGATCAAATGTCTTCAAATCAGGCCTCCATGGCTCTGATACCACTTGTAGAATCGGCTCATCCAAATAAGCATAGGACCTAAGTTGAAATCTAGTCAATATGCATGGAATTTATGATTAACTAATTACAATATGATCTGTTGGTGCATAATGTCTATAGCCTACGTCTTAGGGTCATGTCGAGTATGTAACAGGGCTTAGTTGTTAAATTTCTATTTGTTTTGTATACTGGCCGCTTCGTACGAGTGATGATCACCTCATACGAAGTGAAGCAGTTCACTTCATACGAAGCGCTCTTTGGACGAAGTAGCAAACTCCAACTCGTGCGGGCTGTCATGTCTATTAATAGTAGTGTTGGGGTCTTGAGTCAATAGCTATTTTACTAATACTTAGGCAAAGCCCTGTCAGTTTTTTGTCTGTAATCTTCCATGTTTATCAATACAAGAAGTAGAAGCGTTTAAACAGTGGATCTAATCTTTTGTCAAACTTTCTAACAATGAATTCCGCGCACTTTTGTTAGCTCGAGTCCGATCCGTTGCTTTCGGGGAAAGCCAATCCTCCCACAAGTGGTATCAGAGAAGGAAGCCTGATTCGAAGACATTTGATTATATCTCAGCTGTTGAAGATATCTATTTCTACTCCTTCTTCGAACTTTAAACAAATCTAGACAATTTCATGGACAAATTGGACTATGATTCTAGTATAACATGTTAAAATCAGTTTAATCCAACCCTTGAAATTTTCAGACCTAAGCTCAACTGAAATCATGTCAAAAATTGTGAAAAACAAGGAAAACACGAAGTTGTGAACATAACTCGTACAAGCTAATACTACACTTCGCACGAGTTGCCGAAACACCTCGTATGAGGTGATTTAAAATACATTTATTAACCCACCTCATACGAAGTGAGTTACATCTCGTACGAGGCGCATAAACTACTCTTAATATCACTTGTGAACACCTTGTACGAAGTGCCACCTCGTATAAAGCACACTTCACACCAAAACAAGTTCTAATCAAATTGTTTTCGACAATTTTTTAGTTAAACATGGAAGAGGAGTTCTTTAACGCATTTGCCACATCTGTAGTTACAACTGCTGCAGCTTAGAACATGAACCTAGAGAACGAAATGGGAACCATGACGAAACCTCCAAAGCTCATGAACTTAGAAGATTATGACAGTTGAGCGAGATATTTATAAACTGGGTTCAAGCTAATCATTTCACATGTTGGTTTGCCATCAAGTCAAAGTACACAACATCTACAGGTGTGAGTGGTCTTGAGAAGACACTGGCTCAGCTAACGGATATAGAGAAAGAAAAGTTTATCGACAAAAAGAAGATGATGAATATACTACAAGAAGAAGTAAAAGAAGACATCCTGGCACTTCTGCAACACGATGATGACGCACAGTCTTTATGGAATGTTTTAAGACTAAAGTTTCAGGGAAGTTCTCAACATCGAAAAGGAAGAAAAGTGCTGCTAAGCAAGGAATTCGATATTTTCAATCTGATAAAAGGTGAGACAATGAAGCAACTGATCGAAAGGTACTGTCATTTGGTGGTTCAGATGAAACGAATGGGAATTTTTAAAACCAATGAAGAACTAGTTGATAAACTGTCCGATTCTTTACAAGAAGGAGAGTGGACGGCCTATCTAACTATTCTGAAAAACGACACGGAGTATAGTAATTACACATTGCCAAGATTTATTGAAAGATTAGAAGGTCATGAGGTAGAAATGCAGAAGATGGCAAAGAACTAAGGCGCCCAGATGCAACAAGATGTGAACCTATACTACAAAGGTAGTTTTGTTGGTAACATACAAAGTCCCAAGGTTCAAACCGCCTTTAGTACCAACAATACTACAAGTCCACCATCAAACCAATCCAGTGGGTTTCAGTAATTTTCATCATGCAACCCTAATTCTCCTCAATCTCCACAAAGCTCAAGTAATCCTCAGAACAGTCAAAACAATCAATCTAATTCAAACCAGCGAATTCTTCAATGCAACATCGTTGTGAATCTCGAAAACGCACAAGACTTCAATGAACACACAGCCAAACAACACATGGCCTTGCTTGCATCAGTTCTCGAATCATACGAAATTCTAGTAGCTGGAAGGATTGGGAATCCTGAAATGATAAAAGAAGATTGTGATCAGATTGATCCAGTTGAGTTGGAATTAATTGATATTAAGTGGTACATGGCGTCAATAGTCTGTAGAGCTCAAAGCTTTATGGAAATCACAGGAAGAGACAGTCTGGGAGATCTTGACGGCAAACTGGGTTTTGATAAGGCTAAAGTTACATGCTTCAAGTGCAGAGAAAAGGGACATTCAAGAGAGAGTGCCCAAACAGGGAAGTCAAAGGAAATCAGAACTCATTTGCAGATGATTACTACAAAAGGGCCATACATCATCGACTCTAACCTCAGACCAGGTTAGTGCAGATCGAAGACGGTCCATTAAACTCAAAAGATAAGGCTCTGGTTGTTACCCAAGAAGATGAAGTGTTCAACTGGAACAAGTATATCACAAAGAATGAAAGCCTCGTAGTGGTAGCCGAGATAATTGAAGAACCAGAACAGGCAGAAAAAGAATTTGCTAAGGCATCCTTTGACGAAGCACCAGAAGAATATTACAACACGTCGTCAGAGGAAGAAGAACTCATAAATTTTGCATTTAGGCATCTATTGCCTACTAATATTCTTAAAAATTTTGCAGCTTACTTCGACTGAAGCTACCAACCACCATGTGAAAAAGAGATAAAGCCTGAAATAGTAGAGGTGATAGACATGACCAATGAATTGTCTTTGGAGAATCTAGCTGACATAGCCGACAAAGCTTTAATGGCTAACGTAAAAGAGGTAGTTACTGAGGAAGCTCAGGAAGCAAAAGTCAAATCAGTAAAAGTATCGGTAAATGAATCAGTGGAGGAAGTAATTAAGGCTCAAAGTGTAAGAAAAGAAACACCTTGCATGAAGTGCAAAGAGTGATGCAAGGAGTGTGTCGATAAACAAAAAAGATACAAAGAGCTAAACGTTCATGCAGATAATTTGTCATGTGATTATAATACAATAGAAGAAGCATACGTAAAATTAAGTAAAATGATTAAACAATTTGAACAAGTGATCAGGGAAAATGACAAGACACTTTCGATGCTCAAGGCAACTGTAATGGATAAACAAATGGCAATCAATATTTATTTACATACAATAGCCGGGCTAAAATGTGAACTGGAGAAAATGAAAATAAAAACTGAACGGGTTAACAAGTTGTTGATAAGTTATTCTACCAGTTCATATGTCATTGATCACATTCTTCTGAAAATCAAAAGCAAGGAAGACAATAAAATTGATGTACACAAAGGTGTAGGTTACGATCGTGTTCCACCGTCCTTGTGGAATAGCTGTGCAAGAAAGAAACCATCTGGGGTGGAAAAGGCACTCAATTAAAAAGTGAAGACTGAAAAGAAAAACTATTTTCCTGAGAACATTGACGTAACATACAACAAAACAGAAAATGACTGTGAATCTGAAGTGGTAAAAACTGTGGTTGAAAAAGTGTTGGAAAATGAGTCTGACAAATCTGAAAGCTCTATTTTTGAAATTGCAGAGTCGAATCTCGAAAAATCTGAACTGGATGTTGTATCATCAGAAAATGGTTTAAAAGATGATCCAAATGTAGCGGTGTACAAAATGAACGGATCTATTAAACTATATTCCGATGAGGATTTCCCAATTCAGAATGTAAATCTTGATCGAGTTGATAAGTTGTTTAAGCTAGTTGAAGTCAGTCATTCTGATATAGAAAAACAAGACGCGTCATTTTTTCCAAATCAAAATGCGTTTACAAAAATCACTATCAGAAGGACAGTGACTATCCTGAAAACAGAAGAGTAGGTTTGGGTTATCAAAAGAAAAAGAAGAACAACAGGTTTCAAAAATTTAACTTAACAAAGAAAATCGATTTTGTCTACAGAACAAACACTGAAAGAGAAAAAGAGGGCATTGGTAAACAATCAAATGAGGAATTTAAAAATACAAAAGGAGAGTAGAAAATAGGATTTGGATTCCTCGGTTAGAAATGACAGCAGGACCTGTTACAAATGAAATAAAGTTGGGCATTTGGCATGACAATGTTCTCAAAGAAATCCAAAACCTGTTTACAGCTCGAGAAGATCTACAGAAGACGTGAAGCAAAAAGCACCCGAGTTTGTACCAAAACAAATACTAAAAAGAAATAATGAATCTAACAAAATTGTGACATTGACAAATCAACAAAATTTAAAATTTGAGTTTGGTGAAATTTTAACCAAGAATAATCAAAAGGATTCAAACTTCTATTCCAAAAAGTCAGTTCTAAAAACACAAACTTGGGTAGCAAAAATCAAACCATCTTCTGCAGAAATAAAAACACTTGTTCCTGGTAAACCTGAAATCAAACTGGATGTCATAATCAAAGTTCCAAAGTGTTATATTCCAAGGCTTGGGTTTCACTGTTTAAGAAATTACTTATTTGCGTATGCAGGGGCTCCCGAGATCAATTATTTCAAAGTGGATTATGGACAGTGGAGCTTCTCGTCACATGACAGGAATGGTGGCCTTACTTTTTGATGCAAAATCTATTCATGGAGGCTATTTGGGTTTTGTTAGAAATCAAGGTGGGAGAATTGTTGGAGACGGGAAACTTTCAAATGGAGTGGTCTTGTTCGACAAAGTAAACTATATAGCTGAATCAGAGAACAATCTTCTGAGCACCTCGCAAATTTGTGATAAAAAAGTTTACAACCCACTTCAAGATAAGGAATATTTAATTTTGAATCCGGGATTCAAAATTCCTGAGGAGTGGATCCTTATACGCGCTCCTCGATAAAATGATCTCTATGTCCTAGATATGAGTGTCGCATCCACCACCTCGAAATCAACATAGTGTTTTGTAACCAAAGCAACTTAGAAAGAATGAATCCTTTAGCATAGAAAGATGGGGCATATTCACTTAAGAAAATGAACTACCTGGTGCACAACAATCTACTGGAGGGTGTCAATCCAAAAAGTTTTCATCTAGACGATGATTGTCTTAGTTGTAAAAAGGGGAAGCAGCACAAGAAATCTCACCTAAGGAAACTTATGAATTCCACCAAGTTACTACTAGAGAGGCTTCATATGGATCTTTTCAGGCCAGTAAATGTAAAAAGTATTTATGGAGATCTTTATTGCATCGTTGTGACAGACGACTATTCAAGGTTCTCGTGGGTCATGTTTCAGGAGAGAGTAAAGATGGAACATTTGAAAATCATATGATTCTGTTCAGAAAGATAGAAAACCTGTACCATCTTCCAGTCAGATGAATAAGAAGTGAGAACAGTACTGAGTTCAAGAATAATCGAATGCTCGAATTCTGTAATGACAAAGGAATTCTTCACGAATTCGGCGCCCCTTATACTCCGCAACAAAATGGAGTAGCTGAACGGAAAAATCGATCACTCATTGAAAAAGCACGCACAATGCTTGTCGATTCAAAGTTTCCTGTTAGTTTTTGGAGCGAAGTCGTTGCCTCTACTTGCTACACATTAAACAGGGTTTTGACCGTCATAGCTAAAAAAATGTTTCGAACTGCTTAATCAACGAAAGCCGAATTTTGAATTTTTGGAGCCATTTGGGTCTCCGTGTACAGTCATTGATCCGGACGACAAATTTGGTGCTAAATCTTTGGAAGGTTTTTTCATAGGTGACGCTAGTCCATTAAGAAGAATATATATGCCAAGTTTAAATTAAGTAATCCTTGCTTAACATGTCGATTGTCGGAAGTACACAATGTCTACTCAAAAGCCTAGTGAACCTTGGATGTTCAATTATGAGAGCTTATGGAATTCATTTGGCCTACCGAAAGTTCCTAACGATGAGGAACTTGTGTTGTTATATCAACAACATCAAGCAACAAATAAAGAACATGTTCTGAGACCAATAGTGGTTACTCAACCACCTGTTGGCACAAATATTTCCAGTGAAAGTCCAAGCACGACTCAATCTAAACCTGTCGTCAATCCAGTAGCTCACTCCACTGAGACCATTCTCATCCAGACGGATGATTCTGACTCTGACACTGAGCCAACGTATGATAATAATGGTGAATCTAGTTCCGATGAAGGACCTGAGCAGATGACAAGTCTACTAATGAATATGCAAGTCCTAGAATTCAGAATCAAGCTTCAACAAGTGATACGGTTGCCGAACAAAATAGCACAAATTTTGGAAGTGAAGTGGGCGTTCCTAATGAAGTAATTCCAAGGAATTTTTCCTACCATCCATCCGAGAATATTGTTAGAGAATTACAAGCTGGAGTGAAAACACGCAATCAGATTAACAAAGATCTTAGTTGTTTTTATACAAAGATTGCACCAGTTCAAGAAATGTGCTTAGATCGTTGTTTTATTTCGCAGATTGAGCCAAAATCGAACAAAGATGTACTTTCCGATGAAAGATGGGCAAACGCAATGCAGGAGGAGCTGCAACAATTTGAGAAGCTTGGAGTCTGGAAGCTTGTTGACCTACCGGATAATAAAAAAGCTATAGCTACAAAATGGGTCTTCAAGTGTAAAAGAGATGATCGAGGGATTGTAGTACGAAACAAAGCTCGACTCATTGTCAAAGGATTTCATCAGCTAGAAGGTATTCATTATATAGAGGTTTATGCTCCGGTCGCTCGACTCGAAGCCATTCGCATTTTCCTGGCATTTGCGTCATGGAAAGGTTCAAGGTATACCAGCTAGATGTCAAGTCTTCTTTTCTTTACGGAATTGTGAAGGAGTTAGTGTATGTTGGACAACCACCAGGGTTCATCGATCCAGTGCATAAGGACAAGGTTTATCTTCTAGATAAAGTTTTATACGGGTTAGATTAGGCCCGAAAGCCTGCTACGAGACACTCTCTCAATACCTGTTGAGCAACGACTCTATCAAAGGCTTGGTTAATTACACATTCATCACGAAGGAAGTAAACGGACACTTGCTGATAATACAAGTCTATGTGGATGACATCATCTCCGGCTCAACAAACGACGTGTTATGCAAAGATTTTGAGGCAGTCATGAAGAAGAAATTCGAAATGAGCTCAATGGGGGAGATGAAGTTCTTTCTAGGACTTCAAGTTGATCAATTTCATGATGGTATCTTCATACATCAGACAAAGTACGTCCACGATATCTTGGAGAAATTCAAAATGTCTAAATCGTCACCATTATCTACCCTATTAGCAATCAATCATGGCATCTGCTCAGACGAACACGGAGTCAAGATAGATGAAACCTTGTACAGATTGATGATTGGGTCACTGATGTATCTCACAGCCTCTAGACCAGACATCATATATTTAACCTGCCTTTGCGCTCGTTATCAATCAAGTCCTCGAGTGTCACATCTGATGATAGTCAAGCAGATTTTCAAATATCTGAAGAGTTGCCCAAGCACGGGTTTGTGGTATCCATGAAACGACAAGTTCGACCTCGTTGGATATTTTGATTCACATTTCGGTTGCTGCAAACTTAATTTCAAATCTACGACGGCGGGTTGCTAGTTCTTCGGAGCACGCTTAGTAACGTGGCAATGCAAGAAGCAAACCAAGGTCTCTCTCTCTACTTGCGAGGCTGAATACGTTTCAGCTTCCAGCTGTTGTTCCTAAATCATGTGGATACAACAGCCGATGAGAGACTTTGGATTGAAGTTTCTTGATACGCCCATATTTGTAGATAATAAGGCAGATATATCCAAAAGTTCGGTTCAACATTCTAAAACTAAACACATTGAAATTTAATATCACTTTATTTATGACTGTCATGAGAAAAAGCTGATTTAAATTGAAAAAATCCACACTGATGAACAAAAGGATGATTTTTATTTAAAACCCCTTACTCGAACCAGATTTACATACCTTATGAGACTTAACAATTCAAAAAATCTTACATCAGATGGTGAAAGAATGTTGAATACAGGTTAGATGATGAATTTTCATAATCCTCTTTAGTTTGTCATATTGTTTTAAATTTCTTTCTTTAAAGACCTAAATCCAAAATATGTTTTTAATTTTAGGGGGGAGAACTTTAAAATTTTAAAAATACAAATATTAGTCAAAAAAAGAGTTTTCGTGTAAAAGAGGAAATGATAGTACATCAGTAATCTATCATGTTGGTGCACAATGTCTATTGCATACGTCTAGGATATGCCGGTCGTGTAAATAGGGCTTAAATTTGTCAAAATTTAAGTTTGATAGGTTTTTTAGATGGGTGGTACGAGTGAGCATATGTGGCTCGTACGAGTCAGCAATCCCACTCCTTGTGCGAGCCATGTTGGCCTATATGTAGTGGAGCTTGGGTGTTGTGTCAACAGTTGTTGATGTGTGACTTAGGCGAAGCCCTGTCCGTCTATTTACACGTCTGTAACTTTCCATGTTTATTAATAGAAGAAGTAACGACGTTTAAGAAGTATACTCTATTGTTCGTTTGTCAAATTCTCTAACAATGAATTCCGCTTCTATTATTTGAGTCAAGTCAGTCCAGTGCTCACGGAGAAGAGCCGATCCCCTTCCACATATCACAATATGTTAAAGAAATGTAATGGTATTAAGTATTTAAACAGGTCTTACTAATGATTTGCAAGTAGGCTTCGTACATTCAATAAATTGCTTTCAAGATATAAACATAATAGAAAAACTGATTAATCGGTGTCTTAACTTCTCTTGGATATATGGACTTAGTACTCCAAAATTTCGTTTGAGAGAATGCCAGATTCTGAGATACTAGCTCTTAATAGATAATTGATGTTTGGGGTATTATACGAGTCCTTCTGATTTTGCGTCAGCAATGGCCAAGAACTTGTATAATACTTTTCGCATTCATTCCCCCACAACTGCATAAAAAATTGAAAATATGAAGTGTTACAATATTTGTAGTACAAAAGATTCAAAAATTTGGAACACCACCTTAAGTCGAGCCTTCATCTCTTTGACTGTATAGGAGAACTAACCTGAGCTCTCAAGGCCTCGCATCACCCATATATACAGATATCAGTTTGCTATATTCACCTGTGAGATGATATCTGGGAATCTCAATACGAGAGTATATTCTGAGGTGGGAAACAAAGTTGAGTCATGTTCCTAATATTACCTAACGTCTCTAGAATCAATTGAGAAATGTGTAAGAGCTTAAATGGATCACCATACTGACAATCTAAGTAAATATGTTTAGAACTTATAGTTTTATAAAGATCAATGATACTAGTGATATGTCTAGTTACTGATATGATCCTCTAACTTGTTCTCTCTAAAATTTGTCTGTAAACATGTCTTTGTAACAAAGTTTACTTTTCATGACATTTCAGAAAAACTCAAAAAGATTTTCAGGGTGTTTCAATATAAACTTTGAAAATTTCAAAAAGATTTTATTTCTATCTTAGTTCTGTCTACCGATGTTGGAAAGCGGATCTTCAATATCTAGAGTTGCTGAATGCTGAGAGATCCAGAAGTCAACGGGTTGGGAGCATATATGAAATTAAGAAAATGTTTTGAAAAGATCAAAAGTTTATTAATCTGAAACTTTTCTCTGCCTAGAAACATCAGTTTGTTCATAAAATGTTCAACCAAGGTCATTAACTTGGACGTTGTAGTCAAATAAGTTAATCAGGGTCATTAACTTGGACTTGGTCAACTGAGTGGGTCGTTAAAAATTGAAAATTTGAAGTTTAAAGGTCACCTCGTATGCTTTGGAACTCATCTCGTACGAGTTGGACAACTCGCATAAATCAGAAGCCAACTCGTACGAAGTGGTCATTCACTGCTTGTGCGAGTTAAGAGAACTCTTTGTGCGATTTGTATTGAGCTAACTTTTTCGAATGATCTACCACTTTCATACACCCAAGGGAGGTTAATCTACACACCTCTTACAATGGTTAAGGTAGAAATTCAAGTTTTAACCGTTAAATTAACCATTTCAGTCCTTAGAATCTTAAAATTTAGATCTAGGAAAACTGAACCGGCTAAAGTTGAAATTGAACACACCTTAATGCTTTTCGACGTCTTTAGGATATTATGGAACTTTCAATTTCACGAAAATCATAATTTTGGTGTTTGGCGTTCATGGTTGTCGCTGTCGTGTGAGTTGCACCTCGTACGAAGTGCATTAGCCCACCTCGTACGAAGTGACTATATTAAAAGGTTAAACTTTTTCACCTCATACGAAGTGCGTAAGCACACCTCGTACGAAGTGTCTGTGATCAAACTTGTTAAGTTGTATGCACACCCCATACGAAGTGCGTATGCACACTTCGTACGAAGTGAGATTTGTTAGAATTTCTAAAAAATTTGTCTAAGTATTGGGATGTTATGTATGTGCAAGAAAAGAAGACATCTTTCGAGCCAATACATAATATATGTTGCCTTCTTGACGAGAAGATCCCAGAAATTGCACCTTTTAAAGATGTTCTTGAATTTATGGGGTGAATTCCTATTACAAAGGTGCTAACAAATAAACATAAAACATACAGATCACATGTTGAATGTTTTTGGGTAGCAGCTCGTCTTCAGGAAGATCCGAGGCTATAATCTCTGTCGTTAGGGTTGGTAATGAGGAATTGGAGGTCACGATTACAAAAGACCTGATCCGTAAAGTTTTGGATTTTAAAGATAAAAAAGATGATCCAACAGGCTATCCAGAACGAATGGTTAAAGGTTGTTTGTATAGAATGGGATATACTGGTTACGTGAATGCAGCACCATTCAAAAAGGCAAATCTCGAGAGGCCATACAAATTTCTTGCACATTTTGTGATTCATGCTTGTAGCCATCGTAAAGGAGGATTTGATGATCTAGTAGACTATCAGATATGCATGATTGCAGTTCTTGTGTTAAATCTACCGTTCAACTTCAGCAAACTAATCTTCGAGCATATGGTGCTGAATATAACAGAGAGAAGTTTCTACAGTATCCTAGATTTATTCAGATGATACTTAATGATCTATTCCCAAATTTGGAAAAGAATGAAGATGACGACTTGAGACTTGAACATATGGATGTGGGAATGTTAACAAGACTGAATTTATACATGAAAAGGTTGGTAGAACCTGCTGCTAAACCGATTTTTGGAGCCATTAAAGATAAAGACTATGTTGCTCCTATGAAAGGAATGTGGAGAAAGGCTTCAAGTGGTGATGAAAAGGAAGAGGATGCTTGTTTAGAAGGTTTTGAGCCCAAAAGAAGCAGCTGGTACGAAAAAGATGAATCAAAGAAACGAAAGCGCTCTACTCGAAAGAAAGCAGCATGGGCTTCCTCGTCAACAGTTCCTATAAAGTCCAAACGCACAACTGTGCGTACATTGTTAGTCGATGAACCTGACATTGAGATGGAAACAGTGATTGAACCAGTTCTTGAAAAGGTTCGTGAAAAAGAGCAAGTAAATGTTGAAGTTGAAAGTTCGTCCACAGAGGATACCGATTCAGATCTTAACACTGCTGATGAAAGAGAAAGAATAAGAGAGGAGGATCGCAAGCGTGAAGATGAGCGTAAGTGAAAAGAGGATGATGATGTATATGTTCCTTTGGATTCGGAAGAAGAGCTGGTTATAACTAAACTTGCCAGGAGGCCAGCCAAACGCACTAAAAGTAACGTATCTACTACTTCTAAAACAACTAGCTCTCCTTCTACGGTTAGGGTGAGAAAACAGTATGGAAGAAAGAGGAAGAATGTTGGGAAAATTGCTTCTGGAAATTGAAGAGGTTGTTGAGCCTCCACATACATCCCCACCACAACATTCACTTACCTCTCCAACATCATTACCACCTACATCACCACCCCAAACTATTCCATCATCTCCACATCCATCACCTCAAAAAGGCCAACCCCTCCCATGCCATCACAATTACTCCCCAATCTACTCAAAGACAATCCTTGGGAGATAGATTTCTCACTGACTTTGGTGATATTCCGTTTTCGGAAGGATTTGATAGTGATATGTTCAATGATGGCAAGATCAATGAAATAGAGGCAACAAATGAGGGAGTATGAAGGCCGAATAAAATTTCTTGAGGAAGACAAGAAAAGATTGGAATCATTTTTGGTGGTTTTAGTGGACGACAACGAAAAGATGGGTGAATTTCAGAACAAGATTAAAGAACACGATGCTACAATTAAGCAGCTAGAGGCAGAGAATATGAACTTGGTATCAATGCTTACATCTATCACTGCTGAAAATGAAAGATTACATCTAGTAGTGAAAGAGTTGGAGTCTGAAAACACAGAAAATGCCAAGAAGTTTGATATACTGTTAAAGTTCTGAACAAAAGATATAATATCAACTTTGCAGCAGAGCATGATAAGATTGAAATTGAAGAAGCAAAAGCTAGAACAGCAGAGCGTGATGTAAAGCTGAAGCTAAAGCCGCTGATGGTAAAGGAAAAGGAAAGATAGATGAGATTCCTTTGAGTGCCCATTCTGCGCCAGAAGCTAAATCTGTGCCAGATACAGAATCTATGATTGGAGGAGTGTCTCCATTAAGATATGTGCTCATTGGTGATAGTGTTGATGTTGGCCCTAAACTGTCAAAGCAATATCTTCTGGAAAAACGAAAGAGGACGCTGAAATCAATGCGGAGATCGATTCCTTTTTCGAAGACGATGATGAAGATGATGAAGAAGAAGATGATAAAGATGATAGTTATAATGATGAGAAAAGGGATGGGAACGATAAAGGTTATGACGACAATAATCAAGGAGGTACAAGGTTGATTGTTGAACCTGCGAAGATTAATGAATCCTTTGACTATGATGCATTCCTAAATAATTCAGTTAATCAAGAAAGTGACACACAAAGATAGGGGGAGAGGAAGGAGCTTGTGAATGAAGCTGAGCAGTCAGGAATCCTCACAGTTATTCCGATATCGGATGTTCCCGATTTGCAAACACCAAGGGTTTTCTATCTGGAGCTTGACGTAGAAGAAGGTGAATTTGTGCATAACTACACTAAGGAAGAAATTTCCAAAATGTAGGTGTAGATGAAGAATCCATTGTGTTTGATTTTAAAAATGAATTAAATAGCATTAGTGCTTCACAGCCTAATGATTATTTTTATAAGTATGTGCCGGAAGCTGATGATTACGATAGGGTTGTCGTGGAGGATGATTCTGATAAAAACGATGAAGCTAGATATTCTGGTGATGGAACCGATGACTTCCCAACCTTCAAAGAGTTGTTCTCGAGAGCGAATGACGATCTGTTGAAAAGAAAAGTCGAAGAAGCTGTCAAAGACGGTAATGTGACTAAGTGTCTATCAAAAGAAGATATTGTTGTAGCAAAGAAGTATTGGTTTAAAGATATGCCTCAAAAAAAGAAAGTTTAAACGCTCACTGGCTTTCTTTACTTGAGATCTAGACAAATCTTTAGGTGATATTCTAAGCTGGGGTTGGATAAAGGAGCTGAATATTTTCACAATCAAAAGAGAATTTGGTATTCAGTACTACAAATATTTAAGTGACATCAAGACGTTGCCATTTTTGGATATTGAAGAGTTGGTTCAAAAAAATGTATCAATCTAAAGATGAGGCTTCATGATCAACGTGTTTGGAAGTTGATAAAGTTTGAAGCTATGCACGGTTTTAGATACTGGAAGCCGCACATTCCTCGAAGAGTTACCAAATTTGATCCAGTAACAAAGCAGAAGGATGTTACTTTGATTGTAAAGAAACTGCGAGTAATAAGGAATATGCCTCTTATGAAGATCGAACAAGATTTCTGTACTCTTTTCACATGGTGGCATTTTGACTCAGAAATAGGAGAGGCATGATGATGATTCATGGAAGATCACAGAGGAAATAACTGAAGTTGTGATTGCCCATAAACGAATCTATGGATTATAGAGAGCGATACGTGTGCTAGACCCGATGTGGCTAGTAAACTGCTCGAAGAACGATATCGAATATTTATTCTACAATAAGATTAGCTTCGAAGAGAAAGATAAAGTGCAAGTGTGCAATTCCAGCAGGTTATAAATGTTTGTTATGCTAACAATATTAATTCAGGTATAGCATGGGATACTGAATGGAGAAAGCTAGAAGAGAAAGAGCAACGAAAGCAGGAACGCAAGAAAGAAAGAATTGTTGAATGAACGAAAAAGGCAGCTCTAAGAAGATTTTAGTATGGTGATACCTACAACATATCTCCTTTTACTGATCAAACACCTATTCAATCTGAGGAGCGTCGTAGGCCCAGGAAGCACTTTCTTGGGCGATAGTGTCAAAAGCTTTTGAAGATCTTTTTGAAGACTGACCAAGACTACGGCAATATCTAAGGGGGAGCCTGTTGGTGCAGAATGTATATAGCCTATGTCTTAGGGTCATGTTGAGTATGTAACAGGGCTTAATTGTTAAGTTTCTATTTGTTTTGTATATTGGCCACTTCGTATGAAGTGCTCTTTGGACGAAGTGGCAAACTCCAACTCGTGTGGAGCTGTCATGTCTATGATAGCAGTGTTGGAGTCTTGATTCAATAGATGTTTTACTGATACTAAGGCAAAGCCATGTAAGTTAGTTGTCTGCAATTCTTCCACATTTATCAATACAAGAAGCAGAAGCGTTTAAACAGTAGATCTGATCTTTTGTCAAACTTTATAAAGATGAATTCCGCGCACGTTTGTTAGCTAGAGTCCGGTCCGTTGCTTTCGAGGGAAAGCTGATCCTCCCACATGATCGTTACTATTTAAATGCTCAGTTTTATTAATATCATTCAACATTTACAATTCTGAAACTAACTAGATAGGGCTTCGCCTTCACAGTTCACAAAACAACTTGCTAACCAAGACCACAACTCACCTATTTATAGACTTTGACACTTCGTGCGAGTTGGTCTTTGCCACTTCGTACGAAGTGACCTTCACTTCATACGAGGTGGCTATCACTTCATGCGAAGTAGCCCTATTACATACATTTAAACAGAAACTCTAACAGCGAAGCCCTATTACATCGACACGACATGACCCTAAGACGTAAGCTATAGACATCTGTATCAACACATGACACTAACCATTCTTATATTCGTGGGGGGGGGGGTTCAAAATATCCTAGAAGTGCAAACTAATTAAATTATTTAACTAAGTTAACTAATCACGAACTAACTCGGGTTTTTTACTCAGATGGTAGAAACAACTACCTAGACTAGAATCCTGTTGTGCATCAGTAATGAAATTATTAGGAAATTAGTTATCATGGAATCGGGATCTTCTAATAATAAACCTGTCGAAATATCAAACAAGACCGCTGACCCATCTTAAGAAGACACTTATGGCAATTTAAAGGCTGTTACGAACACCGCTTGGTCTAGACTCCCTCACAGGCTATCTGAGTGGCTTACAAAAGTAAGCTGATTCAATTTACTCCCTCATATGCTATAAACATAGGATAGACTAGGGTTCTTGATTAGACTTGTCAGACAAGAGTCACTAGGGCTGCAACTAGCTCAGACTCCTCACGAAGCTCCTACCTAGCAATTTAATTACTTAGACCTAACACTAACATCACACCTCACAACTATTGAGTTTAGTAGAACACTCAGACTCACCTAGCTATCGAAAATCTCTTCTAAGGTATATCTGCCGATTAACCAAACAGATTATAAAATAATAATATAATATAGCATGAACCTATTATATGAAAGATATTAATCAAGATTCATATGAAGCAAATAACGACAATTAAACAATTCTAAGCATGCAGACACGTCAAATCAATAATCAAGTCGACTACTTTCTCAAATAATCCATAAACAACTAATTATCCATAATAAAAATCAAAACTTTCCAAAACCATTCATCCAATCTAGGCAGAAAATAAGTTTGGCCAATCATAGTCATTAAAACAATCAACAAAGAAGTATTTTTATGAATTAGAAACATGATTTAACACACGAAACGAATAAATAAGAAACCCGAATGGTTAAAACATGACCCGGATGCTTTCCTTTGCTTCAAACCTTCAACCAGCTGCTTCAAGCTCTCAAAAACGCTCCAAATTACTCCAAACTTTTGTCCAAGTTGCTGCTGATTCGTAATTAGGTTTAAACTCTTCATAACGATCATTATATAAGTTTTGGAACAAGAAGCCAGCTCAAACAACAACTCTGCCGCGAAATAAAACCCCCGTCGCGTTACCCGACGGGTAACTCCCTAAGGCGTTGCATAGTGCGGCACGTGATTTTATTAAAACTTTATTTTAATGCCTTCACGATCTACGTGAAGGCCTATCCTCTTTGCAATCGCGTGACGCGACAGGGTACTTTTTCAAGCTTTTCTTGATTTCCGTTCCCATTTAACTACGTCACGACCCGATTCTCACTGGTAACTCTTTTTCATCATATTTTCCTGCATTTTCTCATTTTAATCGGCAACCGAGATCTGTAAAGAAACAAACTATCAAAAGAAGCTAATTCTAAACCGAAATAAATATGAAATTAGACAAACTTTACATGATAAATGTATTTGGCAATACATCAATATCCCCACAATTACTCTTTTTCCCCGAAAAAAAGATATATACATACGGAATCATAGTCAAAGTAATATCCGATCTCAAAACTCAAATTACTTTATTAAAATCCAAACACATGTTAATTTACGATTGCGGGTATATGATCCTCTTAAACTCAAAACCGGTTCCTAGGCCCTTATCATGTTTATTTATATTCAAGTGATTAGTCAACCTAGGGTCTCGCATTAAAAGTCACGGATCCACCTAATTCCACCTCAAGCTTATGAAACAAAAGGAACAACCAATTGGGTATTTTCTTGAGCACTAGACTTTTGAATACCTAACCCCAAAGGCTGTTTCAACCAGAGTTACCATTCCCCGAGAGCGACAACATGAGCTTCGGTAATTTTGATTTTTTTTCTTTTAACTCAACCTAGAGGCAATCTAAATTCAAGTCACCATCCCCAATAAAGATTACATAGGCCTCGTCTTTATTTAATCTAGCTCAATATTTCAATGGTGCATATATTTTTTCTTTGACAAAAAATTCAAAAACTTTTAACTTATCACGGTATTCCTTATACAATTATCGGTGGTTTCAGCTTCTATATTCTCCTATATGTGTACCCATCGGTATCCTAACATATTAAGTTATTTTAGCTCACAGGAACCTAAAAACCGGAAGAGCCTACCCACATATCCCAAATTAGACATGTGCTCAACTTTATTATACTCATATTATTATTATTTGAAAACCGAACATTCTTGACTATACTATCATTTTCCGTATTTATTTGCAAACTCTAAATCAAGGACATTTTCAAATTTTTTTCAATTTTTTTTGGATTTTGGATTTTTCTATTTACTACGACTCTATACATAGACTAAACGACAGTTTCCCATCCCCACACTTAAACTCTACATTGCCCTCAATGTAGGAATAGAAACCGACTCAAATGACTAGAATAAATAAAAAACGGGCAAATCGGAAAAGACTTAGCTAGTTACAAAATCGCGTAAGCTCCAAATACTTTCGTCCAATCCAGCTCGATCGTATAGCATTTCATTCGCGATCGGCTCTGACAAACTTAATTGCTCGGTAAATGCAAAACTTCTGATGAACAACTCTGAAATCACACGGATGAAGATTGAGTATGGGTGGAACAATTCAAACCTACACAAGCAAAAACCAAAGCAGTGCCGATTCTAAAACAAAAACCGACTCAAAAACTACAACTCTAGACTCAATATACTAGAACTATGACTCTATACAAACTCCACGAACCCCCCCCCCCCTACACACACACACACTTAAATTTACTCAGGAGGTTTCTCTTTGACCCGAACCTTATCTAAGACGTTTAATTCCACCCGGTCCTCGTAAATGGTTAAAATTTTATTAGTGAAATTGAAAAATATTTTAAAAATTCTTAACATGTCAGACCGCAAAAATTTAAACTTACCTAGCACAAACTGGATGCGTGGCATGTAGCGAGAAGACTGATCGTGCTTGAACGGCTCCTTCCTCTCCAACTATTATAAACCTTTGGTCCTCTTCAGTTCTGATTCTGTCTTTTCTTTTTCCTTGCCTTGTCCTGTGGCTTTATTGATTTTTCAGTTTCAGTTATAACTAAAACCACGGGCCAGCTGTGGTGTTCTTCCGCTTCCACCACTTTCATGGGATGATCTCCACACTTAGTTTCTTCGTCTGTTGTAGGTTTGATCATCTCTACCAGTTCACCTTCAAGTAGGGCATCAAAGTATGCTATGTCTCCATAAGGATCAAATTCCCTTCCTCTTCATCAACAATTACACCCTCTAACTCTAGATCTAAAAACTCATCCTCCCAAGGCAAGTTATTTTCTTCTACCTCATTTTCTTCCTCTGCCCCAAACATCAAACCTATTGAATCTCCTAATTCCACTTCCTCTTCAGTCACTTCTTCCTTCACTAACGACCTCTAATATGTCGTCCCTTCTTCTTCGTCAACCTCGTCATCAGAGTCACTCCAAAAATTATCTTCAATAACCTGTACCACCGGAGGTGGGACTTCGTCGTCTATTTTCATCTCTATTTCTGGAGTGATTTCCTCATCCGAATCATCATCGTAATCCCTATATGTCAGCTTTTTCCCTGGTTCTGAAAAAGTTGGAAACAACTCCCCATGAGGAGTCATGTAGCCAAGGTAGTTGCTCTTCGCATCATATGTATAACCAGACGTCTTCTACTTTGGTTGAATTGGTACATCATCTTTTTTTTCTCGTCAATCTCCTATATTTAGCAACTGTGCATCTATGTCCTCATCATTACAAGAAAAATCAATTATGAACTCACCCATATTTTCTTCTCGTTACTCCTGCTGAACCGGAGTTGGGACTGAGATGTCAAGTTTAGTCTCCGGTTGAGCCTGTGATTCTTACAAAACATCATCCTCACAAGACAAGTATCATACGAATCATTAACATCATGCATAGAATCAACAGACACATAAGTATTATATTTACAAACACTTTTTATATAGCATGGAATTGGTATTGCTACCATCCCTTTTTCTATAACATTTAAAAGCAACTCACATGAGGCAGTTGATACCCAAGATATTTACCTACACTATTGTACATATAACGACCTTGAGCTTTCGCAATTTTCGCCTCTAGACGATCCAATGACTCAACGACATACCAAACATGTCTCTATCTTCCTTATCAAATTTCAACCAAGCATTTATTTCCTGTTGTGTACCATTTTGTTGAATTTGCCAATATGGATTAGCATAATAATATGTAGATGACCCCATTTATTGTGGACATTTAACAGTAAAATAGGGTCCTCCACAAATCTCATGCATAACTAAGACTCAGAAGAAATAAAAGACATGGACAATTAGACTCCTATGACTCAATATACAAAAGCTAGTAGACTCCCAAGACTCACCACGAAAAACACAAAACAAAAAACAAGTAGCAGAGATTTTCAGTCAAGTTTAACAAAGCTAATAAACGCAATCGCCAAGAGTCCACGGCAATGGCGCCAAAAACTTGATGTGCTAAAAGTAGTTTAATAAAAACAAACTAAATTAACCTAACCTAGATACGAAGTAATACTCTAGACTCTCTAAAACTTGACTAAACTACGAACCGGCAAGTGAACCGGTCAACTCTAGTAAAGCTAAGTAAGTCCGGATATTGAACCCACGAGACTTATTTCACTACGCTAACTACTCTATCTAGACCTAGACTGACATGGACACGACACTAACCATTTTATATTTGTTTGGGGGGGGGGGGGTTCTAAATCCTAGAAGTGCAAATTAATTAACTAAGTTAACTAATCACGAAATAACTCGGGGTTCACTCAGATGGTGGAAACAACTACCTAGACTGGAATCCTGGTTTGCAATAGTAATGAAATTTTTAGGAAATTAGTTATTATAGAACCGGGATCTTCTAATACTAAACCAGTCAAAATACCAAATAAGACCTCCAAGCCTTCTCAGGAAGACACTTATGGCACTCTAAAGGCTATTACTAACACCGGTTGGTCTAGACCACCTCACAGGCTCTCTAAGTGGTTTACGAAAGTACCCGAATTTGATTTACTCCCTCACATGCTATAAACCTAGGATAGACTCGGGTTCTTGATTAGACTTGTTAGACAATGGTCACTAGGGCAACTAGCTCAGATTCCTCACGAAGCTCCTACCTAGCAATTTAATGACTTAGACCTAAAAATATAATCTAGCATGAACCTATTATATGAAAGACATTCATCAAGATTCATATTAAGTAAATAACGACAATTAAACAATTCTAAGCATGCAAACACATCAAATCAATAATCAAGTCAACACTTTTGTAAATAATCCATAAATAACTAATTATCCATAATAAAAATCAAAACTTTATAAAACCATTCATCCAATCTAGGCAAAAAAAAATAAGTTTAGCCAATCATAGTCATTAAAACAATCAACAAAGAAGTATTTTTTATGAACTAGAAACATGATCGAAAACAAGAAACAAAAAAATAAGAAACCCGAATGGTTAAAACATGAAGCAGATGCTTTCCTTTGCTTCAAACCTTTAACCGGCTGCTTCTAGCTCTAAAAAACGCTCCAAACTTTCGCCCAAGTTGTTGCTTATTCATAATTAGGTTTAAACTCTTCATAATGATCATTATATATGTTTTGGAGCAAGAAGCCAGCTCAAACAACAACTCTTACTCAAAATAAACACCCTTCATATAACGCGACGGGTAACTCCCTAAGTCGTCACGTAGCACGGTGCGTGATTTTAGAAAAAAAACATTATTTTAATGCCTTCACGCTATGTGAAGGCCTATCCTCTTTGCAGTCGCGTTACGCGACGGGGTACTTTTTCCAAATTTTCTTGGTTTTCATTCTCGTTCAGCTACGTCACGACCCGATTCTCGTTGCTAACTCTTTTCAGCATATTTTCCTGTGTTTTCTCATCTTTTCAGCAACCGAGACCGGCAAACAAACAAACTATCAAAAGAAACTAATTCTACCTAAAAATCCAAATAAACGCGTACGAAATTGCAAACTTTAGATGATAAATGTATGTATTTTGAAGTACATCAGACCCCTTTGTATGCTTCTCCAGACTTTGGTTCTTTGGCTTTCACGTACTGCTCAAAACGAAACTTCCATTAAAGATAGTCATCACAAGAGTAAGTCTTAGAATTCTAGTGAAGGTTCCAATGATAGCATCTAGTTAAGTCTGGTGATT
This sequence comes from Scalesia atractyloides, assembly GCA_947069175.1. Lineage (NCBI taxonomy): Eukaryota > Viridiplantae > Streptophyta > Magnoliopsida > Asterales > Asteraceae > Scalesia > Scalesia atractyloides. Next base: position 57,800,212 of record CAMTDV010000026.1, read on the forward strand.
AGCAGCATTAGTAGCAATGAGTGTGGTATTGGTCAGGTCAGTAGTATTCATTTTAGAAATTAAAATTACCAACCGTTGTTAAGTAAATTTTAATGTGAGTGACAAAAGTCCTGGTCTCGAAAGGTTCTAGTCTCCAAAACTCCTACGTTCTCTAAAACTAAGTCTTTGTTGAAAGTTTAGGTTAATCTCCAAAAGTCTCAGTGTTGTCGAAAACTTGAAGACTTTCTTGAAAACAATAACACTCCTCGAAAACTTCTAATCTTCTCGAAAACTGATGGCTTCCCGAAAACTAAAGGTCTTGTTGAAAGTTGATGATGCCGAAAACTTCTGTAAATCTCGAAAACCTGCAAAGATAAAAAGGAAACCAAATAACAACTTCTGAAAAATTAGGAACTTGAAAACTTGTGATTTTGATAGATTCCCAAATCTGCAGTATGATGATCCTGAAGAACTCGAAGAAGATGATAGAATAGAAACACTCTAAATCTTAACAAAAACACCAAAACCAAAAATTCTTCAAACAAATCGCTACATCATACGAACAATCCTCGCCAACGAAAGTCATCATAATTGATAATACCATTCTCCATTTTGACTCAACAATATTCCCCTGAGAATGATGCTATCAATTCTTCAAATGATCTTCAAAAATATATCTAACGTTGTCTTTGAATTTTCACAAATCGTTTGGAAATCGAAAATCTTTCATTGTCGTTTTCCCCGCAAATGTGCATCCTCCTATATCTTGTCAATCAAAGCTCCTTATCTCATTATTGAAGATAACATTGTAATGGGCATACGATAGGGTTCGAACTCCAATGATAAAATCAAATGATAAGCTTCATTGTGAAGATCTTTATTTTTTCAGATTATACATAGCTCCAAACACTGATAAAGTCGCCAAAACTGGAAAGCCCAAATTCCCAAAAACAACAAGGCCCAATCTGAAAGGATGCTAAAGTGATTCCATGACAAACAATACCAGAAGTGGCCCAAAAAATTTGAAACCCAAACTCCTTAACCCATTACAACCTAAATGCGGAGCAAACAAGTCCAAACGGCTGGGAGTCCTATTATCATTCGTTGTATAAATCATGTGGTGAATGAAATCAATTTTCTCTATTATCAGTGGGGCCCATCCAACATTTTCATGGCTTAAGATAATCATGATCCATACTCGATAAACTTAAGCCTAATAAAACAATACCTGTATGTGACCAATACAACACCTTGCTATGTTGGTGTGGTTTTTGAGTTGAATAAATTGGAATCCTTTCCTGAATACGTGATGTCCAATAAACAATCTCATAACCAACAATCTAGAATAGTGGGCCCAAGAAGCATTGCCTAGTCGAAATTCCAGTAGTTGTCGCTTACATTTAGGTGGGCCTAACAAGCTTTTATTAAATAATCATGCGTGGCCCAATTATTTAAACACAATAATTCCAGCCGTTCCATTCTTGAATTACGTACCTGGCACAAATCATCAATCATGTGGCCCAAAGAATAATCAAACCTTACATTATGTGCCAATCATTAGCCCATAATGACTCTAGCCCTAGCCCATGCAAACCGTGTTCCACGAACCAAACCCTAGCCCCTAACTTTTGCAGCGGCATAGATTTCGTTGATGAGCCATCGTAACACCACCATAACATCATAAACTGCTGACCTGAGCCAATGTAACATCACCATAACTTCTTAAAGATATACAAATCCGATAAGATCATCAATGATGAATCATCCAAACAAATTCTAAAACGACACCTTATCCTTCATTCTGTAGCACATGAACATCTCCAGTAAATCAACCAAGTTTCTAAGCCAACAAATTCCGATCATCTTCATTGCCGGTGTCGAGTGGCTTGCTAATGGCCTTCTTTCTGATCTCCTCTCTCTCTTTCTCTTTCTAACTGACTCTCTCTCTTCTATGTTTCTCGCACTACTCCTTGTCTCTCACTCTACACTGTTTTGTGTTCTCGTGAAATGAAAAGATATATTAGTGTGTGTAATTGATTGAACAAAAACACTGATTAACAATGTCACGGAGAAACAAATACGCCAAATCTGAACATTACATCAAAACGTAGATCTGAATTACTTTTTTGTCTCTGACGGTTTTCCGATAAAGAAACCGAAACTAAAATGAGCCAACCTGCTCTGATAGCGCTTGTAAGTCCCAAATCCGGATCTTAACAATGATATCAATATATCTTAATCAAGTATGGCTGAAACACACAAGAAACGATCAAACAAGAGAATTAAGAAGAGATGAAACAAAACCAAATTGCATACGATTATAAGTGAAATCATCTGATATAAGTACAACACTTCAGATTTCGATAACGTCATAATGAACCAACAACACTAATTGTTAAACAATAACCCTTTATATAATGGTCAACATGACCTAGCCCATACCAAAAGCCCATCTCAAAATCTACACTGGATTTCGAGATCCCAAGCGCATATTGCATAAACCTTTATTAGCTCAACAATTACGTCAAATATCAAGGCAAGCAACTGTTACTGAAGATTGGACTCCGCACATAATGATATACATGTAAAATTGAGGAGTAATATACACATAATATATACACTGTACTCTTTTTTTTTAACTAAGTTTTGTCCCACCGGGTTTTCCTAGTAAGAGTTTAATGAGGCAGCATAACTGATCTTACATTATCCATTCGTATAATGTTATTAGTGTATATTGAGTGGTAATATGTCTAAGGGGGAGTTTTATAAATTATAACTAGTACAAACATATTTATCACACATTGAGTGGTTGATTAAGGATATGGAATTAAACGGTTCTATATGTGTTCTCTCTTGTTTATCACACTTTTTACTTGTTTAGTATCGTAATCTAAGAATCTTATAGGTTGATTCTATACATCAAGACTATTCAATACAACTTCATCAATCATGATAGTTTTGGAAGCATCTCAACGATTTAGTTAAAACATCAAATTTGATAGAGCAATATTTAGAGAGTATACCATGACATTCAAACCTCAAAAAAAATGATAATTTTGTCAAATGATAAGGTTATTTAACATGGTGATTAGTAGAATCACCTGTTAAATTATATCTTTTGAAGATAGATAATTAGCAACAAGAGGTGTGGGTGTCCCTTCATCAGCCTGTAGCTTATGTGGTTTGGCAGAAGAATCTGCTGATCATGCACTAGTGAACTGTCATTATGTAGGGGCAGTTTGGTCCTCAGTGTGCAGTTGGATGAATAGGCCGTTGGGTCAGAGAACTAGTACACTGAAAGGCTTTTTGGAGGACGTTGTAGCACTGCCTGGTTCCAGAATACAAGGAAGGTTGCACATGTTATATCCCTTTGCACATTGAGGTGTGTTTAGAAAGCACGGAACGAGAAAATTATCAATGGCAAAACCGGTGAGTCAAGAAGAATTATAGAGGAGATAAAGGAAACGACATTCTCATGGCTTAAAAAAGATCAAGATACCATGTTGGGAGGATTGGAGCAGAGTTAGTGTAGATGCACTAGAATGAGTTTTATATGTTGTATGTTTTTTGTTGAAACGGTTGACTGTGTATCTTTGGCTCCTCAGCAAGATGCTGGGGGTGGTTTTATTGGGTTTAATAATATTATTCCGTTTTGCTATTAAAAAAAATTCTACTAAACAAATATAAAGGGTTAATTCAAAATATCCAAATTAAAGGCAAATGGCAGATTTGAAGTGTATCAAATGTTGTTGGACACCAAGTTAATTATGAAATATGACATATGTGATTATTGGGATCAAATAAGTCATTAAAAGCAAAAGCTTTAATCCTATTCAAAGGAGTTAAAATAGAAGAAGGCTGCTGAAACTAGGGCGGCGGATATCTTCTATATTTCTTTTTGAACGGCGAAACTTCTATTAAATATAGAAAACAGGTCAGCAAGGAGCTTAAACACTCACACAAAATTACACTATATCCCTGATATTGAACTCACACCAATTATACCAGTTTAAATAGCAAAATTTTGACCTACTCCGGCTCCAAAGAAAGGAGTTATCTTTAAGGAATTCTGCCGTTTGCGGGTATCTATATGATATAGCGATTTAGTAATCTCGAGTTTTATGTGTACGATAATTTTTTATTTTAACCAAAATTTATTTAAATGTGCAACAACCGAGAAATGATAAGAAACTGATATCCAGTTTTGTACTTTCGCATTGCAACATAAGCAAATAGTTGTCTTCCAAGCAAGTATTACTTACTGCCCTACAATTTGTGATTCATATGAACAAAATAGTTGAATTATTTCAGTTTTTATTCGTTAAACTTGATTATTCTAATATGAATCTACGATTATCGATTTTATGATCTTATGGCTGGTATGTGGTTCCAAAATGCTTGATATAGTATGATTTACGGTAGTTTCGGAGTCAATATTGGTCAGAAGTATTAACCTATGATAGGAACAACAACATTATAATATATGTCTTTGAGAATTAAAATAAACTATAACTAAGGTAGTGACTTGTAAAGTGACATTTGTTGTGAAACAACGGTCTATTAGCAACTAATATATATGTATATAAATATTAGAGCTAGACTATGAAATCATGTAGATAATAGAACATGGAGAATTTTATTCATTGATCTAACATTATATACAAATAGTAAATAAGAGAAATGGGTTATACATGTGGAAAGTCACTACATAATGGATGCATTCATAGATAGGGGTTATACATGTGGAAAGTCACTACATAATAGATGCATTCATAACACTCCCCCTTGACTATCCACATGATGGAATACTATTCTTTAATACGCTTAATGATGTTGCCTCATTAAAAACCTTGCTAGGAAAACCCAATGGGACAAAACCACAGCTAAGGGAAAAAGAGTGCAACGTGTATTGTCTCCCCCTGATACTTCCGGACAGGTACGTTGTCTCAAAAAAACCTTACTAAGAAATTCCAATTGGATAAAACTTAGTGAAGGGTAAAGAGTGCAATTTATGTAAAACTCTCTCTCAATATAATATGTATCATTTCAAGTAAAAAGTGCCAATCTTCTATGAAAATTGTTGAAAAACTTTTGTAGTGAGTGATTTGTCGCTTGATGTGCAACCTATTAATGAACTTGATGTATGATCTTCATGTAAAACTTTAATTAACTCCTCTTGTAAGTAGATACCATAAGATCCATGAATGTGTTTTGTTATAATCCTTGCATTTACAAAACTAACTAAACTTGTTGATGGGTTAGTAAAATATGAACCCATACCTTTCGTACCTTAAGGGTATAGAAAATAAATGTTTTACTCATTACACTATCTCTTCGTCGTACATGAGTTAAATCTTGCCAATAAATTTAATGGTATATGTTCGTGTATAGCTAGCAAGATATATTAATACAATTTGTATTGAATTATGCTACTTCATGACCAAGGATCTTTGCTTCTTTGATAGAAGATGATAAAATTCATTTTTATCTATATCAAATATTTGAACATCATTAAATGTACTTACACCAAAAACTTTGTCCATATAAAAATGTCCAACATTTTCTAGATGTATTATGATTGATGGATTGTATGTCCTACGTATCGAGACATAAATTGCAATATTGTATTTCATTTGCAAATTCTTGCTTAAAGATTTGAGCTTTTTTTTTCTCTTCAGGAGATTCAATGACATCATCAACATATATTGCAATACTTGTAAACCTCATATTATTCTTTTAATGAAAACAAATGGATCAACTTCACCATATGTATTTCTCGTTTTCGAACTCACCGGTGAGTCAATTATATCATATTTGACTCGACTATTTTAGTCCATATATTTTGTCAACTTCATATAGTATGTTCTTGAGGTTTTGACATCAATGCTTCTAGCATTATCAATCCATGAGAGAATTCGTTCCATCTTATCCATATATGCATGTGCTTTCACTCTTCAGGAGTTTTGCTATATAAATTTGCCCATTTAACACATAGATATCTATATCATGTAAAAGTGTCATGAACACTTGCTTTTATCTCCAAAATGCATATTGTACCATGTGTGTACACTATTAATTGAGATATCACAATCACTAGGTACAAGTTTTCAATGTATGTTTATTGGTGCACAAGAATTACATCATTAAGATGTTTTGATTCACCTTTAAAGAACTCAATTGCTTTAAGAAACTCGTCAGGAGTTCAATCGCATTCAAAAATGAATCTGTATACAACGATCATATTGTTCTCGAGAACTTACTTTACATGAATTACATAATTTAAATCCTTCAAGGACTTGCATGTAAACTTTAGTATCTAAATGATACATAACATTTATAAGACGCATATTAATTCTCTCTTTATATTACCAGACTAATTAAATACTGGAAAGCTATTGCATTCTCCTCATAATTAATCATAGGTCTTTGCGAAATCCTTGTGTCATCAATTGTTGATCCATGTAAAAGACCTAATTATATTAAATCTATTTTACAACTTTTTTTTATGGACTACTGGCCCGTAAGCTTTCCATTTCAATAGAGAATTCAACTCTGCCTCATTTGCGTCGTTCCATTTTGGCCAATCATTTCTTTGTATGTATTCATAGGCAGATTTTAAATCTTGATCCTCATCATTTCATCTTTTCAAGCGCTATATTATATATAAAAGTATAACAACGTCGATTTTGTTTCGATTCCCTACACTTCTAGACATGATATAATTTACTAAGAGCTCTTTATTTTCAGGTACCTGAGGTTCTTCCAGAACCATCATGTCTAATGTCTCTTCAATAAATCCTTTTTTTACTATAACCTCGACTTGACCATCTTCTTCATTACTTGCTCCAATTTTTCGAGAAATTTTTATTTTATTGGAATCGACTAGTCTACCACTCTTCAGGCATGCAATAGACTCATTAATATATGGTTTGCCCTATTAGGACAATTAACTTAATTGGAGCATTAGCAGTTGACTACGTGACTTACTTAGTCACTGTATTTAGGTCAGTTAACATGTCTGGTGATTGGTTCTTCAATCTAGGTAACGAATTATCTTTTGAACTTCTTGTTCACACAATTTATTTTGAGGATCAATGATAATTCATGCATACCCATTTCTTTTTCAACTGCCATTAATCTCCCCCCTAATGTTGGGAATGTTAATTTACTTAAATTAAGATCTAACGAGCCATAAATAAATTTCTCGTTAATTGCTCTAAGTATGTAATCATAAATAGTATTTTTCACCCAACATTATTTGAGTTTCAATCTTTATGCATTGTGGTGGATCAATTCCAATGTATACTGCATAATAAAAAGTTTGATGGGAAATATTTGGTTCCTGACCAAAACAAACTATAATGGGGAGAAACTATTACAACATGTTGGCTTGATGTGAAATAATGTTACCGCATGCAAAATCACATGCGCTCAAATATGAACTTTTGCTCTCTTGATTATTGGCTTTGCAATCAATTTGTAGTCGTTTGATCATCGACTTCAACAAAAGCAATTTGTGTCTTAAGCATTTAGAAAGTTCAATACTTATTTCAATAATCATTAGTAACATGGATACTAAATTCAATGTTATAACCACCATAAAGATGATAATATGGAATAATATGTTTGCTATCTCATTAGCTAAGCTACACACAACTTCAGGTTGTAAATTTGATGACCATTTAGACGATGCATTGATTTATAAACACTAAACGGTATCATGTTTGGATATATACATCCTTCATTCATTCCATAATATTTTAGGGATTCACACCCTACTTTGGTTGGTAAATAATTAACTTTTGTTGAGAGCAACTATGACATGTTTAATTATCATGAAGAATTTTCTGGTTATTCATTAAGTTTCACATCATCATTGGCTCGGTGTGGTCTAACCGGTCACGCCAACATATAACTAAGATCCATAAACTTATGGTTTATGATATTATATATGTATTACTTGCTCGTATGTAATACAAAACATAAGATATGAACGAATGTATTATAACTTCCAAGTTCAAACCATCGTGTTATGTAATCACTAGTTTACCAATTTTGGTTTTCGATCTCATCATGACTATCATTATAATACTGATATTCGATCTCATTATTAGCTTGGCTATCTTATAATTTCTGATAGTTTGATCTCTTATTAACATGATGATTGTTGCACTTCTAACAGTCAATCTCATTATTTATATGATCATCATCACAATTTTTCAATGATACCCATGATTACAATGATCAATATATATTCACTTCATGAATCAGAGTAAAACCGTACAATTTTTACGGTTTTCCATTATTTTCTCGAACATATAGATATACAGTCGTTTCAAACCGTTTATACCCTTTAAATGATATTGCTACTTCAGGAGTATATTTGAGGTTTGACAAACAATTTTTTTATCCGATTTCCCTTATAAATAAACTTCTCTTCGTATAACGTCAATTGAGAAGTAATTATATGTCCGAGTAAAATAATATTTCTTTTATACTTGATAATGAGATACAAGGAGTATGACACTTTTGGTGTCAAATCGAAGCATATTTCTACTTTTCATGAGAATGACAATAAACCACAACTTTGGTTTAGTCGTCTATTCGGTATTATCGATGCAAAGAAGTGATAGCATATAGAATACAAGGTATAGATAGCAATAATATACAATACATGACCTTATAACATGTCATCATATAAAAACAACTTATAATGGGCCTTTATAAAATAAGAAACCTTTTTATCACTAATAAGCAAACGCATATAATTTATGTAATAACTTATTATGGTATAACCAAACATAATATCTTATATATTTTGAACACTTACTTTAAAACTTAAACATATATCTCTTTCAAGTTCTCAGATCATTTATTATTTGCATTTGAAAATTTTATTTGAAAATTGTAATACTGATGAATTACATAACATACTCATTTTTTTTCTAAAATATTTATATTTAAACAACTGATGACATCATATAAGCAATCTATACATTGTACATATGAAGCAATAGCAATAGTCACTATTTTATACTATCAACAGTAATAGTTAATATGCAACTAAATTGTTAAACATTATGACATGGCATAATGAATGCATGAGAGGTACTGACATCGCTAGAAAATGTTTCTCTAAAAACAAATAATGATATCTAGCAATATTAATCTATTATATGAATTTTCTTATATGCAAAATTTGTTATAGCATTAACCTTAGTATAAGTACCAAACGATATTTGCATAATCATGTTATAACAACAACAACAACAACAACAACAACAACAACAACAATAACAATAATAATAATAATAATATATTGCATTATAAGTTGTATAGTTTATTTAAATTTAATCAATTGATGTTTATAAACAGAGGATTATATCCAATGAGCACTACTCACATAACTCATTTATATCTAATTACGTAAAAGATTTTTTTGACATGCTATGAATTAACAATGACTAATAAAAACAATTAATGATAGAATTCATATCCATTTAAATATAAACTATACAAAATGAAAATCTAGTACATACAACATCTATATATTACCACCAATACAATCATATATGCCTAATACAATTACATTCTTTAGTCCATAAATATTGAGTTCCATACTTTGTAATATTGAATATTGAATTTAATTGTTTTTCATGGATTCTAAAAGCAGATATAATATTCTCTAGATTGCAAATTAACTTCCTCAAATCAAAATAATTCAACAATTTTATTTACAACTTAACAAGGTTAATAAAGAAACATAAATATATAATTATGGTGGCTCAACGAATATGCATATGAGCATCACTAGATTGTAAGAGTCCTAAACAACATATATTATAATTAAATTAACTAATTAAATGATAATCCAGCCAATTTAGAATAATAGAAAGGATCACTCGTAAAAGAGAAAAATAAAATAAAGATACGTAATATCATCGTTGTCAACGAAAACTAAAATTATTCAATTAATAATGAGTATTAGAAAAAGATGAATTAGTCAATTGTAACATCATAATTTATGATGTAACAATTAATTCATGATGAATACCAACATGCTAATATATATATATATATATATATATATATATATATATATATATATATATATATATATATATAATAACTTCTAAAAGCAAATGAAAAAAAGATATATTGATAAGAGTTCAATCATGAAACTACATCCTAGAATTTATAGTAATCATCAGTTTTAAGTTTATATATGTATATTAATAAGTATCACCAATAAGAGTGATGTATCATCATCAAACATAATATGAAATAATCATACAAAGAATCATACTTTTATTAGTAGAGATTGCAGATCTGAAGATCAAAAGTTTTGTCAGCAGTGGCTATGTATCTACGGTTTTCAACTTTCCATCGCATAAGAAACCCATCAAGGGTGGCAAAACACATAGAGCACGTTTGTGCTGATAACGTGTTGTGAAACAACGGTCTATTAGCAACTAATATATATGTATATAAATATGAGAGCTAGACTATGAAATCATGTAGAGAATAGAACATGGAGAAGTCTTATTCATTGATCTAACATCATATACAAATATCATTATATATAGGCACTTACATTAGTACAATAGTAAATAAGAGAAATGGGTTATACATGTGGAAAGTCACTACATAATGGATGTATTCATAACAACATTAAAATTTTAATATATATGGGGATTAAAAGAGAAAATTTTAATGAAATATATTTTTCCTTCAAAAAATAATTGAATCAAAAGAAACCTACACTATTGTGTTCATAAGTATTATTAACATGTTAACCAAATCTAACAATCAAAACTCTTCCGTGATACTTTGAAGGGCAGGTCTCCAATGCCTCTTGCAATCAAAGTTCACTTGATCAAAATTCACTCTCTTCACCTTCACCGTATCATTCACCTTTGCTTTTAGGGACTTTGATGCTAATGATCTCGATAACTTTCTATGATTAAATCCTTTAATACGATTCGCTTTATTGTCGTCGCTATTCTTAATAGCTTGCTCCAAATCTCGCCTTTTAATTAAGATTTTCATCCTCACCACCCCACCATCTTCCACCGTTCGAGAAACCATTCCACCTCGAACACCCACAGCCTTAAGAATCTCGAGACTTTTTGTAGCCATTTGATAGTTTCTTGCCTTTGATTGGGATCGCCCTTCGTCTTCTTTATTGGGAAATAAATATGTATGGAGAGACTAACAAATAGCATGTTTATATAGGTGAAGATGTATATAAAAATTGAATAAATAATGTAAACACAAATTAGACTATTAGATGGCTCAAATGAAAGAAGGAGAATGTCAAATATTACCTGTAAGATGTTTAAAAAGTGTTATAGGTACCTCGGTCTAATTATATAACAGTATAACACATGGAAATGAGGTGTACAACATTAAACTACGAACTCTTTAATTCATATAATCTATAGAAATAAGAATTGGATGAATGATTAATTCGTTTTTTGTTGTTATAAAATTAGAAGGAATCGGAATGGAAAGGTTTGAATTCCTACATATTCTTTGGTTGACCGAATTCATCAAACTTTCCACACATAAGAGGAATGTATTAAACTAAATGGAATTCTAACTAGAAGATTCAAATGCCCCATCTTCCTTTTATGAAGATGGTGGAATTCAACAATCAGTTTTCCCTTTTCTTAAGCAGACCGAAATGAAATTCAACAATCATCTTTTCTGTTATAAAGAGATTATCCGAACAGAAATTGATTGATATAGAACCAAATCGCAGAAATTAGTGATATGGAACACTAATGTTTTTATAGCCCTGTAGGCCGAATTATACATATATGTAGACAGTAATAGTTAACGTGACTATCTTAACCGTAGCCATCCTAAATTATTGCTAATTTAACTGCCTATCAAATAAAGGAGTTTCCTCTTGAGGACTTGGGGTAGTGATATTACAGTCGCCAGACTACTTTAAAAGCTATTTCGGACAAACTTACCAAATATAAGAAAACATGTCTTGACAACTAACAAGTGTTTATCTCATTTACTTTTGATACTCTTAATTTTCATATGCCAGTGGCTGTGGATCTACTTAGACGAGTTCAAATGGTCATCCATAGTAATTTTATAATCTTATGATCTATGGATGTGGTTTTAAAAGACTTGGTTTTCTATTAAAAAAAGATAGTGACATAACTTATTGTCCGCTTACCTTTTGTTTCGATTTAACTTTCATTTAATAAAAATATAATATCATACATGGATAAAAAAACATATAATACATACTAACTTCAACTGATCCCATTGACACGATCTAGACTTACCTAAAACACAATAATTACATAGGATTTGTCACAGCAATAGGTTAAGGATGCAAATCATATGATTCTTAAAATCTAGGATTCACATATCATAGTTCATCCCATGTTTACCCTTCTGTACTTTCACCGGCTTCTTGTTGATTTGAAATTAAAATTAAAATTTTTTATTTAAAGATGGAAATATAATGAACATGTTACTAAAAAGTTTTAACGAACATCGTGACAATTGGCTAGTAAGTTATATACAAGAAATCTTAGGTATAATGTTTAGTTTTGATGTTTCATGAAGGAGTAAATTAATATCAGTAGTGGTAGAGGTTAATCAAAAGTTCACGGGGGGCGTAAAGTTATGAGACTAAAAAGTTTTTTTTTTATATCGTTATGTTTCGGGTTATATGTTCGGTTCAAATATTTGATTCGGGTCAGCCGGTCGGGTCAAACAATAATAACTCCAAATAAAACCACATAATATTCATTTATTCAAATAAGGCGTTCTTACACATAAAAAACGCTAAATATTGTATAACAAAAATAAAGACCAAACATTTATAATGACTCAAAATAAATATTAAGTACTTGGACGAAAAATTACAACTCCGCCCAACAATCTTTAAAATAAATAGTATTTAAGATTAAAAAAGAAAGAACACTCAACTTTCATTTAAGATAAAAATAAACTCTTAGCCCAACGGTCTTCACATTTTTGAACTTAATACAAAAATATACATAAATATTTTTTTGACAGTAAAATTGGTTGGGGCAGTGGATCATCCGAGAGGTACGTTATCAGACATGGGTCGCCAACCCAGTCATGGTCCAAAAGTCCAACGGCATTTAGCGCATGTGCGTCAATTTCAAGGATCTCAACAAGGCATGTCCCAAGGACTGCTACGCCTTACTGGAAATCGACAAAAATGTGGACTCTCTTGCTTCATTCAGGTGGAAATGTTTCCTTGATTGCTACAAGGACTACCACCAGATCCAAATGAAGAAAGAAGACGAAGACAAGAGCGCTTTCCGAACAGATAAGGGCATTTTCTGTTACACAAAGATGCCCTTCGATTTGCGTACGCAGGAGCCACCTATCAATGTTTGATGGACCATGTCTTAGGGGATGACATTGGTGAAACCGTGGAAGTATACATTGATGACCTAGTCATCATGAGCTCGAATGAGGAGAAGATGCTGGCAAACATTCAAAAAATGTTTGCCTCCTTGCGCAAGGCAAATCTGAAGTTGCACCCTAGCAAGTGCTCTTTTGGAATGGAAGAAGGCAAATTTTTGGGATTCATCGTTACGCGCGATGGCTTCAAAGTCAATCCCAATAAAGTGGAAGCAATTCAGCGTATGCAATCACTCTCAACTCTCAAAGAAATGCAACAGTTGGCGGGGCGGCTGTCTGCACTGAACAGGTTCCTGGCCATCCACGTAATGTAGTCCTTCCCACTCATTAGCACCCTGTAGAATTGTATGAAGAAGAACAAGTTTCAGTGGACTCTGGATGCGGAGAAAGCCTTCACCCAAATGAAGGAATGCTTAATCCAGCTACCAACGCTCACCACGCCATAGCAGAACGAGCCACTGATACTTTACCTTTCCGCATCAGATATCGCTTTGGGAGCAGTCCTGCTAGTAGAACACGCAGGAATCCAGACTCCGATCTACTACGTTAGCAAGATGCTTACCGACCCAGAGACTCGATATCCCATGATGGAACAGCTTGCTCTAGCTTTTGTCCATGCATCCCGGCGGTTGCACCGATATTTTTCAGGCCACGAAATAACAGTTCTCTCAAACTATCATTTAGGCCAAATTTTGTCGAAACCAGACATATCTGGCCGCCTAGCAAATGGGCGATTGAGCTTGGTGGACACAATATCGTGTATAAACCACGCCTAGCAATAAAGGGCCAGATACTAGCTGATTTTATCGCAGAAGTCCCGCAGAATAAAGCGCAAGAATGTGAAGCTGTACAGCATCCAACGCCGGTTACAGATGACCACGCATGGATACTTCACACTGATGGCGCGTCCAACGGTGATGGCTCAGGGGCAGGTCTTCGTCTAATAAGCCCCGACAATCAAGAATTCACCTATGCCATCAGATTTGATTTTAAAATTACAAATAATGAAGTTGAGTAAAAAGCGTTCCTAACAGGCCTTCGGTTAGCAATCAAGATTGGTGCACAGAATTTGGTGGCCCACGTCGACTCACTCTTAGTTGCCGGACAGGTCAACGGCCTGTACGTCGCAAAGGGCGAAGTGATGGCCTTATATCTAGAACAGGCGCAAGCCTTAATAACCAAATTCCAACGCTTCAAAATAACCCATGTCAACCGAAGCGAGAACAAACACGTCGACGCTCTCAGCAAGTTAGCCGCTACAAGCTTCAAGCACCTTGCGCTCGAGGTGCGCATTGAGGTACTCAAAAACTCTTCTGTTCCTTTGCGACAAGTCAACATCATCGAAATGGGAAATCCGTCTTGGATGTCCCCAATCATCATGTTCTTGCAACACGGGAGCCTCCCCGAAAACAAAGCGGAAGCAAGGAAGGTCCAGAAAAAGGAACTCAACTATGAAATGGTGGATAGTATCTTATACCGAAAGTCATACCTTGGGCCGCTCCTCCGCTGCGTTGATCCGCAAGACGCGCAGTACTTGATCTGTGAAATACACGAAGGGTTATGCGGAATTCACGCCGGCCCACGCATAATCATGGCAAAGATCATGAACGCTGGATACTATTGGCCTGGCATGCACCTTGACGGTTGAAACATTACGTAAGTGCGCATCATGCCAGCGCCACGCTCCAAAGACACTGCGCCCCAAGAATCCTCTGATCCGGTGACAACAGCGTGGCCTTTTCAGCAATGGGCAATCGATTTATGGGACAATTCCTAGACGCTCAAGGAGCGGTGAAGTTCATAATCGTCGCAGTCGATTATTTCACCAAATGGGTAGAAGCTAAACCCCTGCGCATAATTAGTGATAACGGTCCCAATTTCGCAGTCGATGAGCTACAACAATGGATGAAAGAAATGCATATCGAACACGAATTCACTTCGGTCGCGCATCCCGAAGGGAACGACCAACTGGAAAGAATTAATAAAAGCATAGTCGAAGGGATCAAGGCAAGATTGGGTACAGCGCACAGAGGCTGGGTCGATGAGCTGCCAAGCATCCTATGGGCTCATCGAACCATGCCTAAAACCAGCACGGGCGAAACTCCTTTTAGCCTTGTGTATGGGACGGAGGCACTAATTCCTACAGAAATAGGCCTCCCATCACCGCGCATGCTAGATGCGCAAAGACAAAAGAATGAAGACGAGCACAAACTTGACTTGGACTTACTAGAAGAAAGGCGTGAAAACGCTGCCATCAACGAGGCAAAATACAAGTCCAAGCTCGAAAAGTATTACAATGCGCGAGTCCGCATATGCACCTTCTTACCTGGTGACTTTGTTCTACGCGACAATGAGGCGTCTAACGCCGAACGTCCTGGAAAACTGGCACCCAAATGGGAAGGTCCTTATGTTATCCATGAAGTCCTGGGAAAGGCGTATGCACCCTCAAGCGCCTAGATGGAACAAATATCCCTAGGACATGGAATGCGCAACAGCTAAGACGGTGCTACATATAAACTTGCAAGTTCATTATCTTTTGTCTACTCTAAAATATGACTCTTACGCCTGATTATGTAATAAAGATAAGAGTTACTTGATTTATTTTTATCTTAATGTTTCGTTACAAATGTGCAGAACCACTTTGGGTATATGCGAAAATACCTGGTACACAATGACTCGTGAACCCTAAGTCACTACCTACGAAACACACATAGGAGCTGATGTTCACACACGAGTTCATTACCAGTTTCATTCGCTATACCTACATAAAGCTGGTCCACTTCACGCAAATATTGTAACAAGAAAAAAACATTTCATTACAAGACAAAAATATGTACAAAACTGCGCAACGCGCAACACAATCAAAGATCCTACAAAGATATTACATTAAGGATCCTACACAACTCTTCTTCTTCCGCAGCGGCCTCTGCTTCTTCCAGAAAGATATCCTTCAAGCGGTCGACGAAGTCATCGTGGGTGAGCGCCTCTCTTACCAATTCCAACGCCGGAATATCAAGACAGTTATACCCTTGTTGTGCCCTCTCGAAAACAGCTCCGGTATTAACTCCATGAATGGAAGCATGGATGCAATCCTATGGAATGTCCAAGGCATGAGTGACTTGTTGCGCACACTCAGCGTAGCCTTGCGCATGCCGATCATGGCGCGCATAAACCATTAGCTTGGCTACTGCACCATCTAACTCCGCAGAGTTCACAATGGAATTGGCAATATGCAAGTTCAAAGGAAAGTTTAGAGCCATCACATAAAGATCAAAAAACAAAGTGAAGTACTTACATTCACAATTCCATGCTGCTAAAGCCACAACATGTTGTTAGTCAACAATTCCACCAACGACTCGGAGATGGCGCGGGAGTTTTCGGAATCCTACAATTTTTCTCACCCGCCTCCACCTTTGCTTTCGCCAACCGCAGCCTGCGCAGAAGCTCAGCCTTCTCCACCGAGGCTGCTTAGAGGTCTTTCTTGGCGCTCTCTAGAGCAGCGCAAGCTTCAACCTGTTTGATTAATAACAAGGTTAACATCATAACTTAGTAATATCAAAAAAGGAATGAACACAAAGACAAGGGGGTACCTCTCTCTGCTCACTATGTGCGCATTGCACACTAGCCTGTGCAGCCGCCTCCTTCTCCCTGTTCTCCTGCGTCACGCCAGTGCGCAACTGGGCCAGTTCATCCCTCAAGGATTTCTTCTCCGAGTTATCCCTTTCACGAGCCTCCTTCCACAACTTGCGCTCCTTAGCAAGTTTGGCTTCCGAGGTTTCGACCCGTCTTTTCCACCCCAGCGCGGACCATTCTTCAACCCGTTGGTTATCGGTGAAGGCAGTTTCCTTTGCCTGCACCCAACTTCACGCGCAGCCACTTGGGCTCGCTTTTTACCAAGGACCGCTTTGGTAGCCTCAAGATCTTTCTTTTGCTGCACCAGGCCTCGCCATTCTCGAACAATCTTGTAAGTTACAGAGGCGGACCTGTCAGCTGCCTGGAGGTACGTATGATACGTCTCTTCTTCTTCATGATCAGAAAGCAAACGTACCTCCGCTCGGGGGAAAGCTCCTTTAAAAAACTCACGGCATGCCGGCGAGTGAGAAAAGTCATCTCATTTCTCCAATTTCCACACAAGAGTGTGGATCTCTTCAGATTGAGTGGAGGAGTATGACATGTAATAATAATCCCCCGGAGTTTCATCCGGGCGGATTGGAGACACATCAGCGGAAGGATTTCTACCAGAACCCCCTGCACTATCACCGGGTGCCCTTTCCTACACATGTTCCCCTCGTGGAGCACTGGTCTGAGCACCCTGGACGGAAGCCGTTCCCACCGGCTCTGCCTCACCAACAAAAACTGCGCCACCCGGATGCGCGCGTTCTTCCACCGCCACAACGGGTTCTTCTACAACGAACCCCGTTACTTCCTCTTCAGCCGCAGGTTCCTCAAAATTCACCCGCGATTCCTCAACAACAACCACAGGTTCTTCAATATCCAGTTGTGGTTGCGTCAATGGAACCATCGGACGTTCCACGATTGGAGAACCGCATTAGTACCCATACTAGAACCTTCCACCACTACGTGAGGCCCCTCGCTCACTAGGACCGGTTCTTCTGCCCCAGGAGCAGAACTCCCGCCTTGATCACCAGCCTAGGTCATGGGGGAATCAGTGTCTGCGGCGCATGTGCCGGATTCGGCAAAAACCGGCTCATCGCCCACTGCATAACAACAAAAGTTAGTCATGCACGACATAAAAACCGGAAGAAAATAGTGAAGGTTACCGAAAGTTACCGAGGGATATCTTAGCAGTTAATGTCCCTAGATCCGCCATCTTCCCCATATGTTTTCGCGCAACCCTTTTAGGTGGTTGCACGGAGAGGTCCTCCTTCGGACGCCTCTTCCGCTTCAGAGGCACCTCTAGGATCTCCTCAGCTTCCTCCGGACTAGCGGGTTTAGTGGTCGGGATAACCGCCTGCTTTGGTGCAGCCTTCTTCGCACCTACAGGTTCAAGACCCTCCCACGAATCAGAAATGACCACATAAGCTTTCCACTTGTCAATAACAACGCGCTTACCTATGGGAGGGCCCGCCCCGGGTTGAGTTGCCTCTTTCTCCACCACCGCACTCGACCCTGTGTACACACTTGCTACTTACTTACTACCTTACTCTCAATCCACAAATACTTATTCTCACGCCGGAGTGTGGTCACAGATAAAACCACCCTTTTCCCTGTGACGAGACTAACAACGTTGCTAGTTTTGCAGATCACCTTAAGTGAGCTCACCCCAGAGAGTGAAGTGAAAGGGCAACCCTTTATGCAGATTCACCCTGGTTGTAACTTATATATCCCAGGATATTCCTAGGTTCAACCGGTGCTTCTTCAAATATATAAATATTTTTTTGACAATAAAATTGGTGGGGGCAGTAGATTTTTAGGCAAAATAATTGACGAAACGAACCTATATAATTTTAAATTTTCCAACGAAAAATAAAAAATATTATACTTTTTATCAAAACATTTGGGGACAGATGCGGTGCCGGTTCCTTAAAAGCTATCCCACTGATTAACATCTCCATTCATAAAATATCACTTTCTAGATGGTTGATTTGATAGCCAACAATATACTATCCCACAATCAAATAAGACATTGTATTAGTTGTTTTCCATTTGATAAACAAAATCATGTGCGAAGCTTTTTAAGGGGCGGGAGGGGGTGGTTAACCCTACGAACTTTTCGATTGGTAGTGGAAGATATATAGTTTTTTTATAGAAATTTTTAGTATATATGTTTTCGACCCCAACTTTTATAAAAATTTTTAGATCCGGTGACTTTTCGCCCACCCGATAAGAAATCTGAATTTTCGCCACCGCATAAAACGGCAATCTAACAAAAGATAATTTTCTTATGTGCTAAGTAAAATATATTATTACATTTTACAGTTCTTAGCATAATTTTTGTTTTGAAACAAACGCATCCGTCTCTATATATTACACATTACTTATACTTTGAAATTTCTATAATACATTTAAAATCTTTAGATTACACATCAAGTGGGACAAAAACATATAAATGAAGTTTGTAACTAACCACTACCGGTTGATGAAAATGCCACGTATCTAATAATAATAATCAGCACGCCGCGTTCTGCACATGATATTCCTCCGCCAAAGAGCACCTCCATGTGCCTGGTGGCGTCGGTGAGCGCGTGCCCTAGCTTTTTTAATTAGACCGAATTACCCCCATCCCTTTTTAAACAACCATGTTCAGGTAAGGGCATTTTTGGAAATTTTGTATACCTTTTTTATTAGTGTTACAGGTAATGTGTTTGACATTCTCCTTCTTTCATTTGAGCCACCTAATAGTCTCGTGTGCTGTGTTTATACTTATTAATTATTTTCTAATTACATCCTCACCTATATAAACCATGCAAAACGTTAGTCTATCCATTAATATTTATCTTCAAGTTTTCAAAACAAAGCCAAAATAAAGAAGGCAGAGAACGATCATATTCAAAAGTACGAAATGGCTACGAGAAGTCTCGAGACTCTTAAGGCGGTGGCGGTTCGTGGTGGAATGGTTTCTCAAATATTGGAAGATGGTGGGATGGTGAGGATGAAAATCTTGATTAAGAGGCGAGATTTGGAACAAGTTATTAAGAAAAGCGACAATGACAAAGAGAATCGTGTTAAAGGATATAATCATCGACAACTATCGAGGTATATGTCAAAGTCACTAAAAGCACCGGTGAATGATATCTTAAAAGTGACGAGGGCGAATTCAGATCGAGTGAAAGTTGATTGCCGGAACCATTGGAGACCTGCCCTTCAAAGCATCCCAGAAGAATTTTGATTGTTAGATTTTGATTAATGTTAATGGTTCTTGTGAACTCAGTTCGTTTTTGAAGGGAAAATGTATTTCATTTTTTCTCTTTTAAGTCACATGTATTGGAATTTAAAATTAATTTATAGATTACCGAACATGTATTTGAAGTTTTTTGCAAAGACATTAAATTACTCCATGTTAACACATGAGTAAATTTGTAGACTTTTTAGAACAATTCAATCGCCCATCATGTTTTGCGTCGAAACTGATATATGAAAATGGTGATAAAATATGCATATTTGACTCGCAAAATACATATATAAGTGATTTAAATAAAAATATATTAATATAGTGTTTATAAATATTTTAGGATTATTGGAGTAGTAGAAGAAAGAAAGCGTTCTCATTAAAAAATAACTCGCTACATACATATATAAGTGATTTAAACAAAAATATATTAATATAGTGTTTAAACATTTTAGGATTATTGGAGTAGTAGAAGAAAGAAAGCGTTCTCAGTAAAAATAACATCAGTTATGAGGGTGGTCAAGGTGGGTACATGATGGCAGGTGATGGGTGATGTGTGGTCGCAAGAGGTGTATCACGAGTGATGGGGGATGGAAATCGTGACGAGTATCACATTGGTGATGGTGTGTTGTGTTGGAAAATTAGAATAATGTGAATAGAAATCAATTTAGTAATAATTAAGGGGACTTTTCATGGTGACAAACTCTAAAATAGAGTTTTTTATGTAACTTTATTAGTTTTTATTAGAGTTTTTATATCTCTAATTAAATCACTAGTTAAGTGAAACTTTTCACTACCCATAACTCTTGTAAAAATGGTAAGCTATATGCTTCATTAGTTTTATGAGAAAACTACAAGAGAAAGATAACATAGATGAAGAATTCTTGGAGAAGTTGTGAAGACTTAAACATCCATATATTGAGAATTATAGAGAGATAAGTTTTCTCTACTCGATTCCATCACTTTCGTATTATTATTTTTCCACAAGTTCAAATACTATAATTTTATCCAGTGTAACCTCGGGCGCGTGAGCCATTTCCAGCAGTACATACTGCTTCGGCTGTTGTACCCTGAGGGACAGACGCGTTATCTTTAGTGCAGGCGCAAAATCCGTTTTAAGTTTGTAGGATATGGATCATAATTTTATAATAAAAAGTATATAAATAAATATAAAAATTGTAAATATACTCTCTTTACATAATTTTGAGAAATTGTAGTACCCGTACCGTGTACAAATTATACAAAATTAAATATGAAATACAACATATTTAAATAAAGCGATTCAAATCGTTATGCCTAAGGGTGGTCAATGTGGGGGCATAGCTGATATGCATAAGCTAATATATATGGTTATATATACCCCCTAAATGATAAAAGGGTGTTTAAATACGTCATAGTTCATATGGAATTCAGTGAAAAATTTTGAGGTTAAGCATATTATGTGGCAAATGATTTTGCGTAATCATGGTAACCATGATGCTTTTAATGATTTAAAGAGAACCACCTATGTTAGAGAGAAGTGTGGTCGCTTCGAATGGAATAATGGGCACAATTCCTAGAGCTCTCGCAGAACCAGGAAAGTGTTCCACGACCATTATTGGACACAACTATGAGGGGATGACTCGGCTAAGGAGGGTATTGTATGAAGTGTATTGTCGTCTACACAAATGGGGGTTTGTTCAAGGACATCTCGTCTACAAACCGCTAGGAGACTAAGTATGCTTCACAACGGAAAGTTCAAAGGGAACACCTACTTATCCGGCAATACTCAACTATAGAGGTTCCATCGGAAATTTTATGTATTTTGAACGATCTCCATTCATATGGGGGATTGTTGGAAAATTAGAATAATGTGAATGGAAATCAATTTAGTAATAATTAATGGGACTTTTCATGGTGACAAACTCTTGAGTAGAGTTTTTTATGTCACTTTATTAGTTTTTATATCTCTAATTAAATCACTAAGTAAGTGAAACTTTTCACTACCCATAACTCTTGTAAAAATGGTAGGCTATATGCTTTATTAGTTTCATGAGAAAACTACAAGAAAGATAACATGGATGAAGAATTCTTGGAGAAGTTGTGAAGACTTAAACATCCATATGTTAAGAATTATAGAGAGATAAGTTTTCTCTACTCGATTCCATCACTTTCGTATCATTATTTTTCCACAAGTTCAAACACTATAATTTTATCCAGTGTAACCTCAGGCGCGTGAGCCATCTCCGGTAGTACATACTGCTTTGGCTGTTTTAAGTTTGTAGGACATGGATCACAATTTTATAATAAAAAGTATATAGCTAAATATAAAAATTGTAAAGATACTCTCTTTACATAATTTTAGGAAATTGTAGTACCCGTACCGTGTACAAATCATACAAAATTAAATATGAAATACAACATATTTAAATAAATCGATTCAAATCGTTACTAGAGATCAAGTTGAAGACTTTATCTTTTGAAGATAACGATATGAATCGATTTATTTAAATATGTTGTATTTCATATTTAATTTTTAAGATTTAGACACGGTACGGGTATTACAATTTCCCAAAATTATGTAAAGAGAGTATCTTTACAATTTTTATATTTATTATATACTTTTTATTATAAAATTGTGATCCATGTCTACATGTTGTGTGTGTAGTTTTGACTTTTATGTTGAGGTGTGTAATGAGTGTGATGGATTTGATGACCATTACAAGTCTAATAGAGTAAAATGTGATGGAATGAGTTGTTAAATGATGATTGGGTGTCATAAGTAATAGAGCATGATGAGTGATGACAATCCCTAGAACCCTTATAATGAAATCATATTGTCCCTATTAATAGAGATTGTCCATATTGTTAATTAAAGTTACACTATAGACGGTGTGGAAGGGTTGAAGGAAGGGTGTGGAGTGATACGTGGCTATTATATATTGTTGTTGTTGTTAGGGAGAGTGTGGAATGATACGTGATGGCGTGTGATGGGTATTGCGTGATACCATATATTATATATTATTATTATTAGTATTATTATTAGTATAATTATGTTTTTTCAGCATGATATTGAAATGGTATAATGTTAAGAACGGTGTAATGTTGAAAGGATGATATTGAAAGTATATAATATTTTAAATGATATAATATTGAAACGATATAATATTCAAACCGGATGAGAGTTAAAAAACGGTATAATATTTTAGTATTGAAACATTATAATATTAGAACCGTACTATAGTTTATCAAACAAATTAAAGGTATAACATTTTAAACGATATAATGTTGGAACCGGATGAGAGTTTAAAAAATGGTATAATAGCTGAACCGTAGCAGAGTTTATCAAACAAAATAACGGTATAATAGTTTAAACAATATAATGTTCAAACCAAACGAGAGTTTATAACACCAAATTCACCAATTAAGATTCGGTTGCCCTATGCACGCCTCATAGCACATACCCCTTAAATTATGTGCTAACACCAGTCAGAAACTTATATTATGCAATCCTATACACTACATACAAACCTATATGTAACATATATAAATCCTAAAGTGTGTATACAGGCTACTTGGATATATATACCAATAGCTTTAGCCTATTAAAAATCACGGTATTTCCACAAACACATTGAATGTAACTTAACTCTTGCATATACACTACAAAGGCAAATCCTTCTGTAATCCTCCACTTGTAAAGGTATGGACTTTTAGCAATACATCGGCGAGATGTTTTTGCGATGCAACATATACAAACTTTTGGAGACGATCATAGATGAAATTCTTACTGCAAATTACTGGCGACTTTTAACATTGAATTAGCAACCGAGGTAACATATAAGTTGCTTAGTTTTTACTGATTTAAAAAGAAAATGTTTTTGTTTTCTTTTTGTTTTCTCTATTTAATAGAATGAGATATGCAATATACATTTATGGAAACAACCCAAAAACCAAAAAAATTTTTTTCCGCAAGTTCATGAAACTTCTAAGAATCACTATGTCTTTTGGTTAATTATTCAACTTCTACAATTTATGATTGTTGAACAACTAACAACGCAATGCGTTGAACCTAGGCTTTGAACAAGTTTGCATCACGTAAAATTCTAGAACCCATGCATGTCTGCGTCTGCTAACACAAATGTTATATAGTATAATCATTAATATCATCAACTTGCAGCAAACGTTTTTTTTTTAATTTTTTAGTATATGTTTACGTGTGTTTTTATATGTGTGGCAGCAGTATTCGTATTACAAAAGATCGGCTTTGGCTATTTATGGTTCTATTGGGTGGCCTAACAAACACATACACATATAGAAACAATGCAAAATGACTTTGATTTGTTGTTCAACACACCACATTACAAAAATGGTGGTTTTTGGACCTTCTTCTTGGGTTTGCGTTTTAGCAGTTCACATGTTGTTGTGTTTAGCCATTCTATATAGCATTCGGTGCACCGCCACCATCACCACGATTGCAAAAACAAATCTGAAACATGTGTTGATGGTGGTTCATTCCTAAGCAACTTTGAAGAGTTCATCCAACACATCTATTACAAAATTGTCAAAGAAAGAAGTTAACATCAAAGAAAATAAATTAAGTTAATAACTCTTAGAATAAACCTATATCTAACATCCACCCAAAAACCGGCTTAAGGGGTTATCAAATCCATAAAGCTATTGTCATTATTGATGAGAAGTTTGATAATACTCAAGGATTTAATGTTGCAGTATGCACTATACACGGTCTAAAGTGGTATTTGCCATATTAGTATATTCAGAGAAAAAAAATTACATTGATTGTCTCATAAGGATTCTAGCCAAGTTCTAAAGAGAGCCGACCAAGAAAGAAGTATTAGTGCCCGACAGTTAACCTTAAGACCCTACATGTGTATTTACCAGGATTTAGATCATGCATAAATAATAGAATTGTAACCTTAAAAGAAAACAATAAATAAATTTTGCTAAAAAAGATTACTTACTTGAGGGCATCAGGGGTGTCCATTCTCTTTTTCATGTTGTAAGGAGTGACCCCTTCATAAACCTTTCAACCTCGCGAGTGCAACAACTTCACGCTTGTTTTTGTATGGAATCATATTATAATCAAAACACACAATTAAACATTAATCTATAAGGAATCTCAAACTGAAGTAAGTAAGACATGAATAGGTGATATAGCTAGACTAATGTATTTCATTTACTAATCTATAAGGAATCTCAAACTGAAGTAAGACATGAATAGGTGATATGGCTAGACTAATGTATTTCATTTATAAAGCGCAAGTTGGAAACAAATAATCCTACCATTTTAACTTTTGTAGATAATAATATCAAGTCAGTTATTAGCCGATAATAATCGAAACTCTGGCAGATAATAATCCATCCATATTTAACTTTGGGCTATAACAATCCCAAGTCAGTTATTAGCCAATAATAATCCCACCTTATTAACCGATGTTTTAGGGCTTTTGATCAGAATGAGGATACAAGTCGACTGATGTAAAACTTACCTCGATATTGTGCTCGAAGTGGCTTGATTTTTGTTAATTGGAAGTTTAAACACCCGAATTGAAGCACCGTTTTCGTGGGTTGGGGCAGTATTTTGAGTTAAGTTTTACATCAAGCGACTCGTATCCTGTTTTGATCAAAAGCCCTAAAACATCGGTTTGTAATTCGGAAAAAAACTTAACTCAGTTAAGCTATTTTAACGGCGAACTATTTTACAAAAAATTGACCAGTTCGGATTATTATCGACTAATAATTGACTTGAGATTATTATCGACGAAATTGAGAAAGTTATGGTTATTTAAATCCAATTTGTCTTTATAAAGAGAAGAACCTAAAAATTTATACTTTAACACCTTGAACTGTTAACAAAATTGGAAAAACAAAATAGCAAACAAACCTTTAATACTTTTATAGTTATATTTTATGCAACTATAGTGTTATGATCAAAGTCTAAACCTTTTACAATTGTCCCAAAGTCTAAACCTTTTACAATTGTCAACAAACTATAGTTTTACAAAAGTTGCCTAACTTTAAAAAAAATCTGCATTTTCAACACATTCATAAAGTTTTCTAGAACAGATTTCACAATTTGATTCTTGAAACGATGAATAATGCAACTCATCAACTAAAGGTTGATGGGGCACTTCCCATTTAGGGAGTGGTAAACTTTTTGTTTAGCTAATAATTTCATGCTATGTCACACAAATACTCCACTTTCCATTTTAAAACACAAACACTAGGGGTGCTCAAACACATGAGATGTTTGATTTTTTAATATATTTTTTATTTATAGAAATTTTATACATTAATAAATACAAATTTTAAATAAAATAAAACATTAAAATATAAAAATAGATTTTAAAACTAAAACTAATTTAGCTAATCGTCGTCGGAATCCGCCAAAAGGTGGGGTAAATCTTGTTCTCCAAGTTGCCCCATAAGATCATATTTTAGTCTATAATGCGTGTCTTCATCAATGAGCTTTTTATAAACATTTTCATCGAAAACGGGCTCGACTAGAGGATCAAGAATATGTACCGGTGGAATCGCGTTTCCGTCGTCTTTTAAAATCATGTTATGCATAATAATGCACGCATATACGATATAATCTTTTTTACACTCATAGCACGCATTGGCTGATTTAGTACACCCAAATTTGCCTTTAGAACACCAAAAGCCCGTTCCACGTCTTTTCTTGCCACTTCGTGTTGCCTCTTGAACTTCTTTTCTTTCACAATGTGAGAATACGAAACTGATTTCACAAACATGGACCTAGTAGGGTAGATTCCATCGGTAAGATAGTATCCACGCTTGTACAAGTGGTTGTTCACGTAAAATGGGCATTTTGGTGAAATTCCATTTCGTTGAGTAAGAAATATGAAGATTGATGGAGCACGTTGATGTCGTTTTGTGGACCTGGTGGACCCCAAAAGCATGCCAAATCCACAAATCTTGAGAGGCCACCGCTTCGAGCATATTTTCGGGTATATGTGATCCCCCCTCATATAATGGCCCCACAACTCTCGTGGACACATTGTCCAAATAAAATGTGTACAATCAAGACTACCTAACATCCTAGGAAGGTGATGTATATCCTCTTGAACCTGATACAAGAGCATGACGTCGTGACTTGTTGTCTATGTAAGTAATCGGAAGCGTATAAATTACATACTGTTTCGCAAAAATAATCTAGACACTCACGGGAAGTCTTTCGGCTATATTTAAATATTCGTCGTTCTCGTCTGGAGGATTACTGGTGTCACACCCTGACCCGCAGCGAATAAGGTAGTCGGGGCATGATTGGTTTTCATCAAAACTCATGAGATTTACTATTATAAAGATTTAATATTTATTATTCCAAACTTAATTTAAAACATTCCAATCAACACATAATTCAAACAAACACAATATTTCCCCAAACAAACTTGCAAATAACACTTTATTTCTTCTAAGGCCCATGTCCTACGTGATCCACGCTTCAAACCTATTCACCTGTATCATGTGTAAAAATAAAGTTTTTGGGTCAACATAAATTGGCGAGTGAATCCCATTTTATCATTAAGAAAAAATGATATATTGTATTTTATAAAAATGTGTATTAACCAAATATGGAAACGTTGTGCATGTAATCTAAATCACAAACCATATCATCAACTAATAATGTACATGTGAGCACGAAAAGCGATGTGCTGCGAGATCAAAGCTCAACCAAACAGAGCCGATCTAATATATTAGGCAACGCGACGCTCCACCCGTAGGTAACGGGGAACAAATGGATCTAATGTAAGAGATTGACTGTAATGAGAATATAAACACAACATGGAGACAAATAAAACAATATCACATAGCAAGTTAGATCATATGATGGTAATAGCACGAGATTTAAATAACAAGATAACAATAGCGACACATGATACACCAAAAAACGTAAATGAAAAGGGGAGCTGTAAGATTCACTCACTGTGGGTGCGTGTAACACCCTATAAAAATCGTGTCTAATAGTATAGTGACACGTGTTGTATATTTATATATAGTTTATTAAAGACCATTAAGGACTAAAGGTGTCAACATGCTCAAAACTTGGCCTCTGAGTGACTGATATGTCAACATGCCTAGCCTCTGAGTGACTGATATGTCAACATGAATAAAATGAGACTCTGAGTATTCCTTTACGAAGTCCTAACTCTCGATCGTACCATTTGTTGGACGAGAGGGTTCAATTCTGTAATTAAATAAAAGTTGGACATTGTAGGGGTTAAAGTGTCAACATGTTAATTTATACTTCTGAGTGACCTTTTAACGAACCGAGGGCTCGACAATGTCCAGGCATAATCCCGGGTATGCCAAGTATTGGCTACGGAGGGCTAAATATGCTAAAAAGGTGTTTTAGGAGGTTCTAGGAGGTTATATAAGTTGAGGGGCTAAAAGTGTCAAACTTTGAAACTAGCCATGGGGCGCTCGCGGGGCGCGAGACACGAGAGGCCTATATCTGCAGAAAGTTTTGATTGGCCTCCACACATGTTGCCAAAAATCAATTAACTCGAAACTATGGATTCTCAAACTGCTATGCCACGTTTTGGGACACTTGTAAGCTCCCTCTTACACCCCTTAATACCTGGCATCACCTCCTTCAAGCTCTCCAACTATAATAGGTGCCAAAGTTCACCATTTGAACTTGCACCTTTCTCATTTTCAACTCTTCTCCCTCCTCTGGAAGTTCCTAACTGAAAGGAGCATCCAACTTAGTTCTATTGCATTCTGGGAACCTCTTGTAAGTATTCCTTGCTCTTGCATTTTCGTTTATAAGCTTTTATAGCCAAAAGTCAAGTGTTTTACGGAAAACGCCTTGACTTTCGGTTAAGACCATTATGGTCCAGCCATTGTTCGTAACGAACATGGCTAAGTGATCGTAATAAGGTAGGTGTTAGTCTCTATGAAGGGCACCTCCTTAAGATCACGTTTGCTATACCAATTGACGGGTCAAAGTTATGATATTAAAAAGTCCAACAGGGATTTTTTGGAAAATCATAAATTGATCTTATATATGTTATGAAACCTGTTTGACACTTAAACAAGTTGGTAATAATTATTAGAACATGTAAGAACATGTTCGGCTCGTCAATTTCAGTTCTAGGGTCGGTTCGCAACCGAAAGTCGCGAAGCTTGATTTCTGCTTTGACTTTCGATTCTGACACGATTTAGATTAGTTAGCTACTGATTTAAAGTTGCATTATGATCATAATATAATGTAGCATAACCCTCTGAGGTTAGATTACATGATCATATTCAGAATCTGAGTTTATGCGCAAGTTCCGTAATTATGCCATTTTTGACTAAAATGTCCTTTTTGCATAAAATAAGGTTTTAATGATAATGAACTTG
The DNA here is from genome assembly GCA_947069175.1 of Scalesia atractyloides. Classification (NCBI taxonomy): domain Eukaryota; kingdom Viridiplantae; phylum Streptophyta; class Magnoliopsida; order Asterales; family Asteraceae; genus Scalesia; species Scalesia atractyloides. Next base: position 57,829,838 of record CAMTDV010000026.1, read on the forward strand.
AAAAATAAGTTTGCTACAGATGTAATACTATAAGTAGGATTATTTGGGATGTTAAATCAGATTATAAACTGAGTTTACAAGCAACTCCTTGAATTATGTCGATAAATGACGATTTAGCCCTTGTGGCTCATAAAATGGTTTTAACCAAATCTTTTCAAGGTAAATCTTTTACCTACTGATATGTTATATTAAGTAACATATCTAAGACATTTTAATCTGACCTTAACATCAGTTTTCGTTAAACATCGCATAAATCATCATTTTACGACATAAGCATCGTTTTGGCGCATAATATGGTTTTCAACCATATTTATCAACCAAGACTTGTTACCTACTGTTTTTAAAATTTATTTTTAAATATATTTACAGTAAGTACATGTTATAAACTCAAAATCCCAAATAATTTATAAACTATGTATAAAATGACCAAAATGCCCCTTCGGTGCATAGTTTGGTCATAAAAGATAAATTACATATATAATAGATATCCTACTGATATTATATCATAAATAAATTATTTTTCTAGAATACATATAATTATAACATTTAAATTATTCAAGTTCCTTTTTATACGGTATGAAATTACCGAAATGCCCTTATGAGGCATAATTTCATTTTAAAACCTTAACAGGCATATAAGTTGATATGCTACTGATATCACAACCTATTTAAAGTATAATGGCATATAGGACTTGTCCATAACTTATCCGGTTACCCGATATCGCTAATATGCGTACGGTTAAGTATATGTGATTATTTTATGGAAATTAATCGAAACGGGTTTAACCTTATCATTTAAGTTTCAAAATCCAGAATGTTAATTGTTTACCCATTTTATACAAGTCAAGTTACTTGTCGGGTTCAAACTACATTCTATCTGGCCATTGTTTAATCTAGCGTACCGTTTTGATCCTGTACGCTACTCGGTGTAATTCTATTACTTAAATAAGGCCGTTAGTATTTAATTGGTTAGCTTATGCCATAATCCAGACTAGAGCCTTCCGGTAAATGCTATCTGCACTTAGCTCATTTTGAATACGACTGGGTTACAATCTTGCATTTTAAAAAAGTCTAATTCGGGTAAATACTCTTGACTTAGTTTCCCTATACGGGCTTGAGATACAGTAAATTATTACCGCTTGGTCGGAAATGGGATCAATCGAATGCCGGATTGTGGCTAGTAAATCCGCATATTCCATTTTAATCAGTTTTGTTTGATAACTTAAACATCGGAGGTTAAATTACCGTGTCCTGGATATTCTCGGCTCATTACATTAGATAATGGCCATGACCTTAGCGCGGGGTGTAGGCGTACACCTGACAGATGCTCAAATGCAATTTACCTAAGACGTTGGGGATAACTCCTCTGTGAGTTCTAAGTAGTGTGTATTTAATTATGTCTCGATCTCCATACTGGGCCCTGTATGTATGGACAAACATGTGAATCTGTTAACAAGGTTACAAAGTAACTTTCCCAAGTTATAAAAGATTTGTGTCCTGTGCACTTAAATCTAATTTCTAAAATGTTTTCAAAATGAGTCAAGCGGGTGTATTTACCAGCGAAAGCTGATGTATTTTCAAAAGACTAAGCTTACAAGTACAATACGAAATAGGCCGGAAGCTGCTTGGTAGCGAAATAAGAGGATCTTGCAAATCCTTAGATATGCCCTAAAGTCTGTTTTATAATATTTCTTTGTACATTTTATGATCCGCCTGTGGATCTTCTATTACGAGCCTGTATATTATTTTATTTCAAACGTTCGGTTTGTAACAGTAATTTTACTCCAAGACTTCCGCTGTGTCGTGTTTAATTGACAATGATGTTATCAACTTATGCCACGATACTCCCCACCCGGGCCCACCGGTGTATGGATTTGGATAGGAAATCCGGGGTGTGACAGATTGGTATCAGAGCCAGTAGACTATCAAGCATGGTCGCATGACCCTTATATGCAAGCGGTCATGCATAAAGCACTTTATCCGTCTCCTTTCCCACCTTCTTATCCACCGACTGGATATCCAACTTATGGGTACCAATATCCGGTTATGCCACAACCACAACCTCCGCCACCACTTGAGGCCATTAACGAAGCCTTAGAAAGAATGAAAGAAATGCAACAACAAACGGAGAAAATAGAGAAGAAGACGAACAAGTTCTTCAAGAAACTCTCCAAACTGGTTAAGGGAAAGAAGGACGAGTGAAGTCTCTTCTAATATATGTTAGTCCCTGCGAGGACATTGTTATTTCTTTAGTCCCTGCGTGGACATTTTGTTTTCTGTAGTCCTTGCATGGACAATTTATTTCTTTCTAGTATTGTAACTTCTATTGAAATTTAATGAAGTATTTTGGAATTATATATACGTATTCATTCTCTTCAAACGAGCGTCTCGATTTTACTCGAAATTTATGCTCTGCATTATAATTCCAAAAAGATCTTAATGATTTTGATTAGCCAAGTGGCACAGACCACACATTTGACCAATTTATAAATGATAGTTAAGTACGAAGGGGTCTTCTATCATGATAGTTAAGGGAAGTTATCCTTCAATCCAGAGGTGGTGGACTTATGTTCAAGCCTCTAAGTCGTTAAGTTAGTGCGACCGGGACTATTGATCAACCATTAAAGATAATCTATATTAACATTCAAGTAATGTTAATACTCTTGGTAGTGTGACTTGAGGAAGCACACTGGCCTTCAAGTTAATGGACTATGTCCAAACCTTATATAGCCTATGTGATCAAATTTGATCCTGTCTAATATCATCAGTATGATGATTAAACATCCATTAGTGATATATTGCCCTTGGGGCTATGATTAAACACCCATTAGTGATGTATTGCCCTTGGGGCTATGATTAAACATCCATTAGTGATGTATTGTCTTTGAGGCTATGATTAAACATCCATTAGTGATGTATTGCCTTTGGGGCTATGATTTATGTCCATTAGTAACAGGCCTATGTGCCCTATTTTATGTCCATTAATGACATGCCTATGTGCCATATTTTATGTCCATTAGTGACAGGCCTATGTGCCATAAATTTTATGTCCTTCGTGACAAGCTTAAGAGCTAAATATAATTGTCAATTATGACAATGACAGTTGTGACAATACAATCCATTGTCCAATATCATATATGGACTATGTCCAAATTGTAATTTGCCTGTGATGGTCCTTTTGAGACCTAGGCCAATTATAGATATAATAAGCCAAGAGTTGTGATGTTATTCACACCCGTATAGGCAATGGATTGTTATATCCAATGTTGAAAGTCAATATGGTTGATATACCATGGCTAAATGAAGTTTTATTGGTATATAGAACCAAAGCTCAAAAGATGGCTAACTCGGATGAGGCGCAAAGTAGCCACCGGGATGGTAACTCTAATAATGCTAAAAACAGAGCCATAAATAATGACGATTTCCAGGCTCACATTGACACAGCCGTTGAAAAGGCCATGGGAAAAGCCATAGAAAAGCTTCAAGAGTCGAGTGCTACTCGCTCTAGACCATTATCGATTACCCCATCCTCAGCTCATAAGGAGAGCTCCGTTCACTCTTCGAATACGAAGAGTGAACGAAAGAAAATGGATTTTGCTGAAAGGTCCCATTCTGTTAAAGACGGATGTACCTATAAGTATTTCGTCTCCTGCAAGCCCCGAGACTTTAATGGGGAAAAAGGAGCTGTGGAAGCCCTAAAGTGGCTAGATAAATGGAAACAATCGTAGATATCAGAAGCTGTGCTGATAAGGGTGTGGTCAAGTATGTATCACAGTCCTTTAAGGGCGATGCCCTAATCTAGTGGAAAGCTATGATCCAATCTATGGGAAAAGTCCACCTGTACAACTTAGGATGGTCTAAGTTTGTCGAATTAGTTAAGGAAACTTACTGCCCACCTCATGAGGTGGAGAAATTAGAGACATACTTTTTATCTCTTTCAATGAAGAACCTAGATTGTCGGAAGTACGTTTCTGACTTTAACTCCCTATCTAGGTTAGGTTCGTATCTGATCACCCATGAAACCAAACGCAATGCATGTTTTATCAACGGGTTAGCCCTTGAAATTAAGGGTATGGTAAATGCTGCTCAACCTAGTACCTATAGGTCCGCTGTTGACCTATCCCTATCCCTCACCCTTGATCTAGTGAGACAAAAGTCAGTTAAGTCTGAAACTAATGGGAAAAGAAAGAGAGAAGAAAACAATTTCCAATGGTTTAATAAGAAAAATAAAGGGAGATTTGGGTTCAAAAGGAACCAAGACAAGTCGGCTGTGACGCCAACATGCAAGACTTGTAACCGCAGGCATTGGGGACAGTGTAATTATGGTCCACAAACCAAACCCTGTGGTATCTGTAAAAGAAAGGGCATAAGACCCTAGAATGCAAGGATCTTAAAGATGCTGTCTGCTACATTTGCAATAAAAAAGGCATATTAAGACTAACTGCCCTAAGATTCTTAAGAATAATAATGCAAAGCCTGGAAAGACCAAGAAGGGGAATGCTTGGGCCTTTCAGATAACTACAAGAGAGGCTGTTAATGACAACAATGTCATAACAGGTACATTCCTCATTAACGATATTTATGCTAGAGTTCTTTTCGATTCGGGTGAAGATAAACCTTTTGTTGATCATAAGTTTAGTACACTATTAAACTTACCCATAAAACTCTACATAAAACTTATGAGATAGAACTTGCTGATGGAAGTTTAGAAACAGCATCTTCCATTCTTGATGGAGGTCTCATATCCATTAAGAATCATTCCATCCTATCTCTCTTTTGCCAATGAAATTGGCAGGATTCGATTTAGTTTTAGGCATGGATTGGTTATCTTGTAACCAAGTCCGCATTGCCTGTGATAAGAAACTCATCGAAATCAAAATCCCATCCGGTGAAATGATCACCATCACTGGAGACTCACACTACGGATTGCTAGACAAGGTGTCGTTATTTAAGGCATCCAAGTGTTTGAGGAAAGGTTCTGTCATTTACATGGCACAAGTTACTATCAACGAATCAAAGCCAAACATGGAAGACCTACCAGTTATCTCAGAGTATTCAGATCTTTTCCCCGAGGAATTACCAGCCTACCTCCAGACAGGCAAGTAGAATTTTGGATTGACATTCTACCTGGATTAGCACCCATAGCTAGAGAGCCATATCGATCAGCACCAACAGAAATGAAGGAGTTGAGGACTCAGTTAGATGAACTCTTAGAGAATGGCTTTATTCAGCCAAGTTCCTCGCCCTGGGGAGCTCCAATTCTGTTCGTTAAGAAAAAGGATGGTTCAATGCGGATGTGCATTGACTACAGAGAGCTAAACAAGATAACGATCAAGAATCGTTATCCTTTGCCCAGGACCGATGATTTATTTGACCAACTTCAAGGAGCTAGTTACTTCTCCAAGATTGATCTAAGATCTGGATATCATCAGCTGAAGGTTAGGAATGACGATGTTCCTAAATCTGCCTTCAGGACCCGTTATGGTCATTTTGAATTTCTAGTGATGCCTTTTGGGCTCACAAATGCACCTGCAACATTCATGGATCTCATGAATAGAGTCTGCAAACTGTATTTGGATAAGTTTGTCATTGTCTTTATAGATGACATACTTATCTATTCTCGTAATCAAGGTAATCACGAGAAACACCTTCGGTGCATTCTAGAACTACTAAGGCAAGAGAAGCTTTATGCAAAGTTCTCTAAGTGTGAGTTTTGGCTTAGAGAAGTCCAATTCCTTGGACACATTGTAAGTGAGTGTGGTATCCAAGTGGATCCCGCCAAATGAGGCCATAATAAATTGGGAAGTGCCCAAGACCCCATCGGAGACTCGTAGTTTCCTAGGGTTGGCTGGATACTATAGGAGGTTTATTGAGAACTTTTTAGGGATAGCCACTCCTTTAACTACCCTGACCCGTAAAAATGTTAAGTATAATTGGTGTCCAAAGCAACAACAATCCTTTGGGATTCTTAATAACAAGTTGAGCAATGCTCCTGTGTTATCTCTACCTGAGGGTATTGAGGATTTGTAGTCTATTGTGATGCTTCGCACATTGGCATGGGCTGTGTGCTAATGCAAAAAAGGCGAGGCAATTGCTTATGCATCACGACAGTTAAAAGTGCACAACAGAAAATACACCACCCATGATTTGGAATTGGGTGCTATTGTATTTGCACTAGAACTGTGGAGACATTACTTGTATGGCACAAAGTGTATTATATACACTGACTATAAGAGTCTCCAACATTTGTTCGATTAGAAAGAATTAAACATGCGACAGCATCGTTGGATGGAAATGCTTAATGATTATAATTGCGAGATTCGCTACCATCCAGGCAAGGCAAATGTAGTTGCTGATGCCTTAAGTCGCAAGGAACGGGTTAAACCTATAAGGATTAACGCCAAGAGTATTGAGCTTATAAATAACTTAAATGAGAAGCTATTAGATGCGCAAAAGCAAGCTCTATTAGAAGCTAATGCTCCTAATGAAGGATTAGGCGGAACTGTTGATCAGTTAACGCCTGGAAGGATGGAATTCTTAGATTTAATGATAGAATCTGGGTTCCAATCTTTGGGGGACTTAGAGATCTAATCCTCCAAGAAGTGCATAGTTCGAGATACTCAGTTCACCCAGGAGGTGATAAGATGTATAAACATCTGAAAAAGAATTATTGGTGGATGGGTTTGAAGAAATCCATAGCCACTTATGTAGCTAAATGTCTGATGTGTTCGCAAGTTAAGGCCGAACATCAGAAGCCGTCAGGACTTCTACAACAATTGGAAATTCTCACATGGAAATGGGAACGGTAACTATGGACTTTATTACCAAGTTACCCAAGACCAAAAGTGGAAATGACACGATTTGGGTCATAGCGGATAGGCTGACTAAGTCAGCACATTTCTTGCCAATTAAAGAAATGTATAACTCTGACAAATTGGCTAAGCTGTATGTGGAAAAGATTGTGTCCCTACACGGTGTGCCTGTATTTATTTTATCTGATAGAGAAACAAGATATACTTCTCATTTTGTGGGAAAGTTTCCAACAATCTTTAGGCACAAGATTAAACTTTAGTACGGCTTACCATCCGCAGACTGATGGTCAAAGTGAGCGTACTATCCAGACATTGGAAGACATGCTCCGGGCATGTGTGATTGATTTAGGTGGAAGTTAGGATGACCACTTACCCCTAATAGAATTCCCCTACAATAATAGTTATCATACGAGCATCAAGGCTGCTCCTTACGAGGCCTTGTATGGGAGAAAATGTAGAACGCCCGTGTGTTGGGCAGAAGTTGGGGAAGCCCAACTACCAGGACCGGAGATTGTCCTGGAGACCACGGAAAAGATTGTGCAAATCCGTGATCGTCTCAAAGCTTCCAGGGATAGGCGGAAGAGCTATGCTGATAAGAGGCGTAAACCTCTTAAGTTCCAAGTAGGGGACAAAGTCATGTTGAAGGTATCACCCTGGAAAGGTATGATGCGCATAGGAAAGAAGGGCAAGTTAAGCCCAAGATACATCGGACCATTCGAGATAGTTGAATGTGTCGGCACTGTAGCTTATAAGATCAGATTGCCAGAGGAGCTAAGTGGAATCCATGATGTGTTCCACATCAGTAACCTTAAGAAATGTCTAGCCAACGAGTTGCTAGCAATGTCGCACAAGGATGTGCAAATTGATGAGAACCTGAGGTTCGTTGAGAAACCAATTTCGATTGAGGATCGACAGGTTAAGAAGCTCCGACGGAAATTGATACCTATAGTAAAGGTTAAATGGGACGCCTTTAGAGGTCCCGAGTATACATGGGAGGTTGAGTCCACTTTTTACAAAAGTACCCCCTTCTTTTTGAATAAAATCTCGAGGTCGAGATTTATTTTAAGGGGGTGAGGATGTAACACCCTGTAAAAATCATGTCCAATAGTATAGTGACACGTGTTGTGTATTTTATATATAGTCTATTAAAGACCATTATGGACTAAATGTGTCAACAATGTCAAAAATTGATACCTTGACCTCTCGCAGGGCACGAGAGGCCTGTATCTGCAGAAAGTTTTGCTTAGCCTCCACACATGTTACCAAAAACAAATTAACTCGAAACTATGGATTCCCAAACTACTATGCCATGTTTTGGGACACTTGTAAGCTCCCTCTTACACCCCATAACACCTGGCATCACCTCCTTCAAGCTCTCCAAGTATAAATAGGTGCCAAAGTTCACTATTTGAACTTGCACCTTTCTCATTTTCAACTCTTCTCCCTCCTCTAGAAGTTCCTAACTGAAAGGATCATTCAACTTAGTTCTATTGCATTCTAAGAACCTCTTGAAAGTGTTCATTGCTCTTGCATTTTCGTTTATAGGCTTTTATAGCCAAAAGTCAAGCGTTTTACGGAAAACGCCTTGACTTTCGGTTAAGACCATTATGGTCTAGCCATTGTTCAAAATGAACATGACTAAGTGATCATAATAAGGTAGGTGTTAGTCCCTATGAAGGGCACCTCCTGAAGATCACGTTTGCTAGACCAATTGACGGGTCAAAGTTATGATATTAAAAAGTCAAACAAGCCATTTAAAAAAAAATCATAATTTGATCTTATATATGTTATGAAACCTATTTTGACACTTAAATAAGTTAGTAAAAATTATCAGAACATGTAAGAATATGTCCGGCTCGTCAATTTCAGTTCTAGGGTCGGTTCGCAACCGAAAGTCGCAAAGTTTGACTTCTGCTTTGACTTTCGATTCTAACCCGATTTAGATTAGTTAGCTACTGATCTAAAGTTGTATTATGATCATAATATAATTTAGCATAACCCTCTGAGGTGATATTACATGATCATAATCAGAATCTGAGTTTATGCGCAAGTTCCGTAATTATGCCATTTTTACCTAAAATGCCCTTTTGCATAAAACAAGGCTTTAATGATAATGAACTTGAAAAATAAGTTTCCTACTTATGTAATATTATAAGTAGGATTATTTGGGATGTTAAATTAGGTCCTTGAATTATGTCGATAAATGACGATTTAGCCCTTGTGGCTCATAAAATGGTTTTAACTAAATCTTTTCAAGGTAAATATTTTACCTACTGATATGTTATATTAAGTAACATATCTAAGACATTTTAATATGAACTTAACTTCAGTTTTCGTTAAACAACGCATAAATCGTCATTTCATGACATAAGCGTCGTTTCGGCGTATAATATGGTTTTAAACCATATTTATCAACCAAGACCTGTTACCTACTGATTTTAAAATTTATTCTCAAACATATTTACAGTAGGTAGATGTTATATACTCAGAATCCCAAATAATTTATAACCTATGCGTAAAATGACCAAAATGGCCCTTCGGTGCATAGTTTGGTCATAAAAGATAAATTACTCATATAATTGATATCCTACTAATATTATATCATAAATTAATTATTTTTCCAGAATACTTATAATTATAACATTTAAATTATTCAAGTTCCTTTTTATACGGTATGAAATTACCGAAATGCCCTTATGAGGCATAGTTTCATTTTAAAACCATAACGGGCATATAAGTTGATATCACAACTTATTTAAAGTATAATGGCATATAGGACTTGTCCATAACTTATCCGGTTACCCGATATCGCTAATATGCGTACTGTTAAGTATATGTAATTATTTTACGGAAATTAACCAAAACGGGTTTAACCTTATCATTTAAATTTCAAAATCCAGAATGTTAATTGTTTACCCATTTTATATAAGTCAAGTTACTTGTCGGGTTTAAACTACATTCAATCCGGTCATCGCTTAATCTAGCATACCGTTTTGATCCTATACACTACTCTGTCTAATTCTATTACTTAAATAAGACCGTTAGTATTAATTGGTTAGCTTATGCCATAATCCAGACTAGAGCCTTCCGGTAAATGCTATCTACACTTAGCTCATTTTGAATGCGGCTGGGTTATAATCTTGCATTTTAAACAATGCTAATTCAGGTAAATACTCTTGACTTATTTTCTTTATACGGGCTTGGGATATGGTAAATTATTACTGCTTGGGCGGAAATAGGATCAATCGAATGCCGGATTGTGGCTAGTATATCCGCATATTCCGTTTTAATCAATTTTGTTTGATAACTTAAACATCGGGGGTTAAATTACCGTTTCCTGGATATCCTCGGCTCATCACATTAGATAATGTCCACGACCTTAGCGCGGGGTGTAGGCATATACCTGACAGACACTCAATTGCAAATTACCAAAGACGTTGGGGATAACTCCTCTGTGAGTTCTATGTGGTGTGTATTTAATTATGTCTCGGTCTCTATACTGGGCCCTGTATGTATGGACAAACATGTGAATCTGTTAACAAGGTTACATAGTAACTTTCCCAAGTTATAAAAGATTTGTGTCCTGTGCACTTAAATCTAATTTCTAAAATGTTTTCAAAATGAGTCAGTCGGGTGTATTTACCAGCGAAAGCTGACGTATTTTCAAAGGACTAAGCTTGTAAGTACAATACGAAATACGCCGGAAGCTACTCGGTAGTGAAATAAGAGGATCTTGCAAAACCTTAGATCTATCCTAAAGTCTGTTTTATATTCTTTCTTTATACTTTTATGATCTGCCTATGGATCTTCTATTACGAGCCTGTATATTATTTTATTTCGAACGTTCGGTTTGTAATAGTAATTTTACTCCAAGACTTCAGTTGTGTTGTGTTTAATTGGCAATGATGTTATCAACTTACATAACGATACTCCCCACCCGGGCCCACCGTGTATGGATTTGGATAGGAAATACAAGGTGTGACAGTGTGATTACGATTCCTTGGAGATAGCGCACAAGTGAGAGGTTGGGATACCAAGCGACGAAATGGCTAACCTAAATATTCACATATTAATTTAGATGAAAATATATTCTTTTGGTTAATTTAATATTTTTACTAAGCTTATTATTTACACATTTTACTAGATAATTTAGATTAATTTTATTGTGTTATTTACTATATTTTATTTGCTTAAACTTTTATTTGCAAATAATATTATTTGGTTATAAAATAATATAGTTTTGGAGAGAATAATTAAAGGTTTAGTTATTTAAAAAAAAATGTGTTTTTCTCTGAATTAAATCATATTAAACCGGTCGGATACGCAGCGTGTGGGAGTCGAACCGGCGACCTCTCGTTCGTGTGCACGCAGCCCAACCAACTGGGCTGCGTGTCTAACCGGAGTATTCTGGAATTTAATTACATTTATACACTAGTTACCTATTTCAGAAATAGGCTTATGTAAAAAGGTTTGATTATTATAGGGACAAGTGATATAAAAACCGGCTTGAACTCGTGACCTTAGCTTCGTGTGTGCACACAGCCCGACCAATTGGGCTGTGTGTCTAACTCGTTGGATATTCGATTTTAATTAACTTTATATGCTTACTGCCATGATTCATAATTTAGTTTTATAAAAAGGTTTGGATATTGTAGCGAATCGAAACATGAACATGGTTCGAACCCGGGACCTTGGACTTCATATCCACACAGTCCAACAAACTGGACTGTGTGTCTAACCTGGTTTATATCAGTTTTTAAATTCTTTTAAACGATGACTCCAGTTCATCTTCTTTAATAAAAAGAACAGGATTGTTGAACCTGATTTTGATCGATTTGTTTTAGCATTTCATTCATCAATCTCCAAATAATTACACGTGATATAAATAATAATGAAAGAGATTAGGTGTGCGATATACCAAACAGAGGGTTCTTCGATTTCCGACGAGGACTCCGGCGATTGTATATTATTCCGGCGAAGAGTTATTGATGAACAGAAGCTTATAGATAGTTTAGGGTGAGTGTGTATGCATTCTAAAGAGTCTCAGAGCTCTCTATTTATAGATGAAGAGGGTCGCATTAATTAAGCTTTGGTTTTGGGAGTTTTCGGTCATAGACGGTTACAATGAGTTGTTTGCAACTCTGATTGAACAGTTTGACCCAATTCATGATTGGAATCGGTTTCTTTAGTCAATTGCGAAGAAGTCGCAATCTTGGTGATTAATGGATTGACTGAGAGCTGTTACTTGGGCGGCAGTGTCAAGAAGATGAATAGGAAGTCAGACATAAAGGTTTGTTTGCTTCGTTTATTTCAGATGTTGTGTGGGTGGCGTAGTGGTGTGTTGTGTGTTTGGTTAGGGTTGAGACCCTAGCTCGATCCCCGCGGTCTACCCTTTTATTGTTTTTGATTTTACAACTATTATATATATATTATTTATTATTATTATTATTTTATTATCTTTATTATTATGTATATTATTAATATAACGATTCTCTTAAATGCTTAACATAATTTCGAAACGAAAAGATCATAACATAAACTTGATTACAAAATGGTGCAGGTTTAGAACCCGTTTTTCGATGGATGTTACAGTATCCTCTACTTTTAGAAATTTCGTCCCGAAATTTAAGCGGTAGTAGGTTTGTCTTGAAAAAGATGAGGGTATTTTTCACGCATCGAGTCTTCATGTTCCCAAGTAAACTCAGGTCCTCGTTTCGACTCCCAACGAACCCTAACTATAGGAATTCGATTTCGTCTTAAAATTTTCTCACCGAAGTCCATGACCTCTACAGGTCGCTCTACAAAATGCATTGTTTCATCAATTTGAATATCTTCTAGCGGTATATGCAGGTTTTCATCGGCAAGGCACTTTTTCAAACTAGAAACATAGAACGTTGTATGGATCTTGCTGAGTTCTTCAGGTAATTGAAGCTTGTAGGCCACAGGACCAACTCTCTCGAGTATTCTAAAAGGTCCAACATAGCAAGGTGCTAGCTTGCCTTTTTGTCCAAACCGAACTACTCCCTTCCATGGTTACACTTTCAAAAGTACTTGATCACCAACACTAAATTCGAGCGGCTTTCGTTGTTTGTCTGCGTAACTCTTTTGACGGCTTTGAGCTGCTAGGAGATTGTTGCGAATTTGGAGATTCTTATCGGTTGTTTCTTGGATTAATTCTGGTCCGGTGATCTGTGCTTCACCAATTTCATGACAACATACATGTGATCGACATTTACGACCGTACAGTGCTTCAAAAGGAGCCATACGGATGCTAGAGTGGTAGCTATTATTGTATGAGAATTCGACCAATGGTAGATGAGTATCCCAATTGCCCTTCAAGTCGATAACACATGAAAGTAACATGTCTTCAAGAGTCTGAATTGTGCACTCGAATTGACCATCAGTTTGAGGATGAAAAGCGGTGCTGAGGTCTAAGCGAGTGCCTAACGCTGATTGCACGGCTTGCCATGTTCATGAAGTAAAACGCCCATCTCGATCCGAGATGATGCGCCGTGTCGACTTACAATTTCATCGATGTAAATATAAGCTAACTTCTCGTTTTTGTAATCTTCGTGGATCGGAATAAAATGAGCGGATTTGGTAAGGCGATCGACGATAACCCAAATCATATCATGCTCACTGGAGGTGCGAGGTAACCGGTAATAAAATCCATGGTTATATTTTCCAACTTCCAAACGGGTATTTCGGGTTGAACAAGTAAGCCTTAGGGTCTTTGATGCTCGGCTTTAACTTTCGAACAGGTGAGGCATTTGGAGACAAAGAGGGCGATATCCTTTTTCATTCCAGGCCACCAATATGAGTATCGTAGATCTTAATACATCTTATCAGCCCCTGGATGTATGGAGTATCGTGTTATGTGGGCTTCGTTCATGAGAAATGTGCGAAGGTCGTCATGATCAGGTACCCAAATACGATTTAGATAATAAAGTATGCCATCAGATTTTGATTCTAACTTAGTTTCAGCTCCACAAGATAACCCGTCTTGCAAATCATTTTCCGTGACAGAGGTATGCTGTGCTTCATGAATGCATCTTTGAAGATCAGTTACGATTTGAGAACACGATAGGTGAATGGAGTTAGCATATTCTCTCCGACTAAGAGCATCTTCTACGACATTGGCTTTACAAGGATGATAACGGATTTCTCAATCATAGTCATTCAAGAGTTCCACCCATCGTCGTTGCCTCACGTTTAACTCCTTCTGGTCGAAGATATGTTGGAAGCTCTTGTGGTCAGTGTAAATCTCACACTTTGTACCATAGAGATAACATCTCCAGATCTTCAGAGCGAACACGACTGCTTCGAGTTCCAGGTCGTGAGTGGTGTAATTCTTCTTGTGGACTTTGAGTTGTCTTGAGGCGTAGGCTATCACCTTACCCCTTTGCATTAAGACACACCCTAGTCCCTGCCCTGATGCGTCACAATAGACCACAAAGTCATCACAACCGTCATGGAGAGTGAGAGTAGGTGCATCATAAAGTCTTTGTTTCAAAGTTTGGAAAGCCTCCTCTTGTTTTGGCCCCCAATCGAAGGGTTTGCCCTTATGAGTCAAGGCTGTGAGCGGTAAGGCAATACAGGAGAAATTTGCGATAAAACGTCGATAATAACCCGCTGAGCCGAGGAATGATCTAACTTCAGTAGGAGGGCATGGAGCCTGCCATTCTTGCACTGCTTTGATCTTTACGGGGTCAACATGAATTCCCTTGTCGTTGTTGACATGACCAAGGAATTGAACTTCTTTTAACCAAAATTCACACTTTGAAAACTTAGCGTAAAGCTTTTTAGTATTCAAAAGTGTTAGAATAAGTCGAAGATGTCATTCATGATTTGACATGGTCTTGGAATAAATGAGAAGATCATCAATAAATACAATGACGAAACGATCGAGGTGGGGTTTGCACACCCTATTAATTAGATCCCTGAAAACGGCTGGAGCATTGGTCAACCCAAAGGGCATGACCATGAATTCGTAGTGACCGTAACGACTTCAAAAGGCAGTCTTCGGAATGTCTTCTTCACGTACTCTAAGCTGATGATAGCCAGAACGAAGATCAATTTTTGAGAAACAAGTTGCACCTTGAAGTTGATCTAGGAGGTCATCGATGCTAGGTAAAGGATAACGGTTCTTGATGGTTAGCTTGTTGAGTTCTCGATAATCTATGCACATTCGAAAAGTTCCATTTTTCTTCTTGACGAAAAGAACCGGCGCACCCCAAGGTGATGAGCTAGGGCGTATGAACCCTTTGTCAATCAGCTCTTGCAACTGACTAGCTAACTCTTGCATTTTAGATGGGGCTAACTGATATGGAGATTTTTCAACTGGTGTGGCACTAGGTACAAGATCGATTCAAAGTTCGACTTCTCGCATAGGAGGAAGTCCTGAGACATCGTCTGGAAAGACTTGAGGAAAATCTCTAATGATTGGGATATCTTCGAGCTTCTTCTCTTTGTCTTCTTTCTTAACAATATGCGCTAAGAATGTTATGTAGTCTTTGCGAAGATACTTTTGGGCTTGAAGACACGACATCAACTTGAGTCCTTTGGATGGGGTTTCACCAAAAATACGAAGGCTTTGGCCGTCGGCGAGTGGAATTCGAATGAATTTTTCATAACATACGACTTTGGCATGATGTTGACTGAGCTAGTCCATACCAATGATGACGTCAAAGCTTCCCAATTTCATGGGGATAAGATCGATTGGAAAATCATGCTCATTAAGTGTGATATCCCGGGTTTTTCGGATAACTTAAACGCGACATTTGTCGAATAATGTATATGCTAAGTATTAAACGTGCACGAGTTAAATAAATACGTGATGTGTGTTGTGTGATTGTTTTAGTTATAGAATAATTACAGTAGATATGTACACGAACTGAACCGAATCACGACACGAACCAACTTTGATTCATTGTAACTCTAGGAATTAATCAAGCTAGGACTCAAACATGTCTTGGCCGCAAGATCAAAACCTAAAACTAATTCGGCCAAGATCAAACCCAAACCCGTAACAAACCTAAAACTATTCGGCCGATCAAACCCAAACCAAACCACTCTAATCCTTGGCCGCGATATCAAGCCCAAGACCGCAAATCTACTTTGTTCAAAACCAAACCAAAACAGCCCAAACATGTTTCGGCCATAAGATCAAACCAAACCAAGTTCTTGGCCGCGAGATCAAGCCCAAACCCAAACCGAACTCGGCCACAATGCTTATCCAAACCGTAACCCTTATCATCTTGTGCGCCTATATATATATATATCATCCATGCATGCCTTCATTCACATACACAAAAACCCTAAACAAAAACTGCCGTCGGCAGCCTTGCGATTGCAGACAGATTCTTTCCGGGTTCGCTTCTCCTTCTCGGTCGCAGCAGCGGCAATCATCGCCATCTTCACCTCCATTCTGTTGCGAGTTCAGTCCTTGTTCACCTCTATTCAATCAACAAAACAGCCCACTTTATCATCATCCTCTCGGTCGCGATCTAGTTAGATCAGCCGAGTTGTTCTTGTCCAAATCTCGGCTTGTTTGCCTAGTTATTCAAGGTCAGAATTATCTTTGATTACGAAATCATGTTCGGATATATATGCTTAAATAAATTGATTAGTTTGTTTCGGATGTATATGCTTTAATGAATTGAATTGTTTGCTTCGGAATACATGTGTTTTGATTGTGTTGTTTTCGGATTATAAGGGTTGTGAATAATCGGCTGAACTATCCATTGTTTGCATGAATAATTGTTTGCGGAACTTGTGAGTTTGCGACTAGGATAGTTTATAGAAACTAGAAGTAAGAACTAGGGTTTGCATGGATAAGTTATATAGTATTAATCTATGATTGGAAATCAGTTCTTGATCGCCTAGGTTAGTCGTATGAACGGTTGATGCGAGACCATAATAATGATATGCTGAATCAGTTGCTGAGTAATAGTTACAGCCGACTTCATCTGGCTGTAACTCGGTCGTTAGTTGTCGAAAAACAGATTTTCTGATGTCTAGAACGTAGAGATTTTAATAAGGAATCTAATGGCGCTGGATTTATAATTTTCTAAAATCATTTGATATTTTTAAAGGGCCAGATAAGTTCAGTAACTAAAGCTGTGAAAAATTCTGAAATTTTGTGGGTTGTTTATCAAGTTGGATTTTAAAATCAGGAGAGAGTTGAATCATGAATTTTGTACAGAAACTAGGTATGGAAATTTCCGGGCAACTCCAACTGGAATTTTGTTAATTGGATGATCAGTGATTTTTAAATAAATTCTTCCGTGGACTGCAGTCAGAAAGCGGTAAATCTGACTGCAGCCTAGTATATTAATATTTATGGTTAATTGGTAAAGATTTAGAACTTGGAAAAATTATATAAATTTCTATGGTATAAATGTCACCTACTGTAAAAATATTGGAATTCTTGGAATGTTAGAACTATTTTATAAAAATCCTAGAAAACAGCTGAATAATGAGTGTTAAGCTGAAATTTGATAACTTGTGATTGTGTGCACCAAATTGTGGCATGAATTGGTTTATGTTTATGATAAGTTGTCTTGATCACTAGGTTCACATGAGAATACTCACATGCATGTTTGAGTGTTAGATATGTTGTTTGCGTGTATCACTTTGTGAGTAAATTACGTGTGGAATTTGTATTGGTGTGTTCACACACTGACGTGGAATTAATTGGTTTGTTAGGACGCAACTAGCGGTCCCATCTCTTATAACATCTTTGCTACACTAACCGAGCAAATAAAGGTGAGTTCACGGCCCCTAACTTTATCCGGTTTTTAAACAACAGGGGGAGAAACATGTATGCACTCTCAAACTCAATCTCTTTATGTTATACGAATTTAACGTCACATAACTATACGGTAACTAAGTTAATGTTAATGTAATGTTATGGTCACTAAGCAGCTTTATCACTTAAGTCCTCGACAATCTCCTCGGATCGTTAGTATTTGGGTTAAATAGCGGGGGAATTATAAGTAGTACTACTGGGTCTGACGAGCCCCATCCGAGCTAGTCGCGCTAGCCGACCTGGTATGGTCAACGGGTGAATAATTGGCCTAACATCGGCATGGTCATGTGATAGGCCTGGCAAAACGGAGGCACAACAGTCAGCTTCGATCGCGAACACTTACGTGACATGACTTTAGGCTAGCTACCTATATATATTAACATTGAACTTAATTACGAAACTACGATATTATCCCGGGTTGGGGATAATGGAAACAACTTAATATTCCGGGTTTGGAATATTGGAAGCAACAACTTATTATTCCGGGTTGGAATAATAGAACTAATATGTTATCCCGGGTTAGGGATAACGGAGAAAACAAACTATAACCGAACAAACGAATTTATGAAAACCTGTGAACTCACTCATCTTTAATGTTGACACTTGTTTCTTTACATGTTTCTCAGGACGCTAGGAGCTCTAGGTGCACGCACATGCATTGAACAAGACATCTTTTATCGAGTCTTATTTATTAATATTGTTTTGGGATTTTTCATTTGTTTTGGCGTTTGTGTTGGCGCCCGCTTCACTACTTACCTATGCTTCCGCTCAAACCTTAAAAACTGATGCTTCTGCTAAATATTGGTAATATAAAATCTACAACAAGTGATTTTGGAAAACGTATTATCAAATCATATAGAGTCGTTCGACGTACTAGTGTTTTAGATTCTGGTTTGTTCACACGCCTCGCGGTAAAACTCCGCAAGTGGAAATTGAGGGTGTGACATTAAGAGTAAGAGTAAAGTCGCGTCTGCCACTTCCACAGTGAATGATTCGGCTAGACTAACACAAGGTAAACCAAGAATAGATTGAAACTCTAGGGACACAAAACTCTTATCCATGCCCGTGTCAGATAAAATAGATGCATAGCTATCATTAATGAGAAATGTACCGTTGAACACATTGTTATCCGCTCTAGCCTGATTGGCGTTGATGTTAAAAGCTCTATCTCTTGCTGGCGGATTGGCTTGATTGGCTTGGTTCACAGTATTAGCTTGGGGCTGTGCGTTGATGATGTTCACTAATCGTGGGCAAGTGTTGGGGAAATGAGTTGGATCACCACAATTAAAACAAGCCCTAATGTGTGGCATCATGGGGTAGTTAGGTTGGTAAAAGGGTTGGGTAATGGGCTGAGTAGGTGGTAACATTAGTGGTTGTTTGTAAGGAACTTGGCCCACCATTTGGTTGTTGGGTTGGGCTTGAGGTTGGTTGCGGGCTTGTCTTTGAAGTGAACGACATGTTTGGATTGTATTGCCTCATCGGCCACACCTTGTGCACTGGGAACATGGGTTCTCAAGGGGTGATGGTATTGGCATCTATTGCACTTTGGGTGAGGTCCTATGTATTGCTTCTTGAATGGAGCGGTAGCGGGAGCAACTTGGGTGATTGGAGAGGCTGAAATGGGTTGGTTGTATAGAGTTGGCTGATTGATTTGGGTGACGGCAAAATTTTTCCCGTTTCGCTTTCTCTTACCAGTGAATCGAGAAGAGGATCCGGCTTGGCTTGGGTTGGGGGTTTCGGTCGGTGTTTTGCTACTTCTATCCTTCTTCTTCTCGTCCTTGAAATCCCCATTCCTGGTGTGGTTTTAGTGAGCTTAGTGGCTAGCTCCATTGCTGCTTCCAGGGTTGCAGGCATGGTACTCATCACAGAATCCTGAATCTTCGAAGGAAGACCCCAAATGTAGTGCTCAATAAGACGGTAGAGAGGAGTGAACAAATTTGGAACCATCTGGTTCAGCTCAAGAAACTTCTTGTTGTAGGTTTATATAATCTCCCTTTTTTTGCTTTATGAAGTAGAACTCGTCTTCCAGCTTCTTGATTTCGCTTCTCGGGCAGAAACGCCTTGTCATGAGTTCTCTAAGTTGTTCTCAAGTTAGCGCTACTACGGCTTCAGTGCCTCTTCTGCATTCCACCAGGTGAGTGCTACCCCAAATAGACGACCAGTAGCATAACGAACCTTACGGTCGTTGGGGCAGTCACAATTGAGAAAAGTATTCTCCATTTCTTTAAACCACTGAAGGAGAGCAGTAACCCCTTCAGTTCCTTCGTATTTTGGAGGTTCACATGAGTTGAAGTGCTTGTAAGTGCACTTGGTGGTGTTTGAAGGAGGGTTGTCAGCATTTTGTCACTCTTTGTTGTTCGGATTAAAGGGGTTAGCAGCAAGAGCTTGCTGAACTTGGATTATGATATCGGGAATCACAGCGGCCATTTGTTTGGCTATTTGAGCAGCCATGCGTTCGCCGGACTTTCCAGATCTCCTACCTCCACTAGAGTGCCCAGAAGACATCAACAGGAAATACGTAACGAGATTATGAGTTTGGCGTATAGGTGTCATGTGTGTCGCATAGGGTTTAAAAATAAAATTAAGCATCCACAAAATAAATGATAAATATAAATCCATTACATCCATAGGGTGTCTTGGGCTTTGCTCATGTTTGGGCCCCCATATGTCCCCCATACTTGGCCTAAGTAGTCATTTGGGCCCTTATGACTATTAGGCTTCGTAGGGTTTCACATTGGTTCTTGCCTGTTAACATACACAACCCGAATGAAAATCGTGAATCATGAATGCGAGATGTAAGGTCAGAAAGTGTCCTGGTGTAGACACAACCATGACAACTCAAAGTGGGGTTTTGTCACACCCTCAATTTCCACTTGCGGAGTTTTAACCGCGAGGCGTGTGAACAAACCAGAATCTGAAACACT